>JASANF010016920.1:0-14516 GCA_030248245.1 Trissonchulus sp. WLG1_4
CCGTTAAAAAAAGAAGGCTAAAGTAGCGCTACGCCGCTGCACAGTACGGCGTGTCAGAATCTACAATCTAGAGACCAAAAAAATTTAATAACGCAAGACTTGGGCTTTGGCCAAGTATAGTCCTTAATCGCTGCTGAAGTTTGCGGTGTGGATCAGAATCATGATTCATGGCTCATAATGAAATTGCTTTGAGTAGAGAAGCGCTTTGACAGCAGGTCTAGCAATTTGTTAATCGACCCTGCGGCCAAAACTCTGGACTTGATAAATAAACGTGGTTTTCAACTACTAAATTTGGGTCGTTTAACAAAAAATCGCCGTTGCTATCGTCGTATAGGAGCGCACAAAGCACAAAACTTGACAAAAATGCATAAACTAGCATCTATCGTTGGAAGCACGCTAAACTCACCTCTAGTGTTGAAACAGGCACTGGGCTCTCAGGAACTCCTGATACTCTGACAAGACACAAGGGGCCGAATTTATATATCTGTGCGGCTGATCGAGCTATTGCAGCGATGTTTTTATGTATTAAACCCTGATCAGACAAGTAATAAACAGATGTTTGTACCTTTCTGCCCTGGTTGGGACCCTCTGCCCTTAGTTAGGGTATGGTAATTCTGAAACCCTCTCACAAAACTGTCAAATTTCACCTTGTTATAGGTGACAAATAGCACTTCCACATTTTTTAGATTAAATACAGGCAAAATCCGCAAGGGAGTAAAAAAGAACCCGTTTATGCAAACTTTTAACGGCCAAGATCGGCTGCCGCCTCACCCTCTTGTAAACATCCCCTACCTCTGAAACCCAAATTTGTGCGTAGATCTATCTCCTCACCTACATTTGTGCTGTGAATACACTTCACACTTTCATAACATTCCTGAAGTGCACGGAGGCAAAAATTTTCGTTATTGTGCTCGCATTCAGTGAAATCTAAGGTTTGTAAAACAGGTTTTGGCTGATATTATTTTTCAAATCCTTGTGATTGCTTAAAGCAGTGAAAATACCGTTGTATATGAATGACAAGCTGATAAATAGGGCTACACAGGCGTTACAAAAGAACCGCAGAAAACGTTGCGATTTGTATTAAAAAGTGTAATGTCCCACTTCACCCCGTGATGTGCCTCTCCACCCCATTGCCGGGGTGAAGTGGGACAACGAAAAAAACTAAATTCAGGAATGAAAACCGAGGTTAGCCACTATTCCCAGGAGGTGCAGTAAGGTATGTCCCTCCCGCTTACGATCAACGGAAAATTTGGGCGAGATCGCATAAGTTCGCTAAAAGAATCCAATGTTTGGAAAAGTTGTCCCACTCCACCCCGAGGTACTACGCTGTTTTGTCCAAATTTTCCTAAATTTTTACTAATGACTAATCTCAGACGTCATATATGTATAAGGGGGGATGGGGGGGGATCCCCCCAACATCGAGGACCCGGGGAGAGGGGAGGGTCCCCAAAATTTGGGCAAAATTTAAAAAAAGGCACTTTTTGGCCAATTTTTTACGAATTGCAAAATTTAGGGTATTTTTGGTCGATCTGGGGGGGGAGGTACCCAAAATTCGGCCGGAGAGGCCTCCCCAAAATTTCGACCCCGTTACATGTATGCCTGACATATATCACAGTCCAAATAACGTTGTTGGAGCGATTTCGTTTTGAAAAAGGCCACGGTACCAGCCAGTGGCGCAGCCAGAAATTATTTTTTTGGGACGAGGGGACTTTTTGATTTTTTTAAATGTGTTAAAATACACATATAATCGCTATTTTAGCCAAAAAACGACACATATTAGCATGCAACTTTGGGTCAAAAACAATGCTAATTTTAGACCACGGCAGCATCGAACGTAAAATTGCAGCTAAAAATAACGAAAGTTACAAAAATGGTGGGCCGGTAAGGTGTCGGAAGCTAGCAAATTGCAAATTTTCCAAAATTTTTTTATATATATATATTAAAAACTCTACATTTACTGGAAAGTGTCATTTTTGTAACAATAAAACAGCTAAAACGATACACTATATATAAAGTGTATTAAGCAAACAACAATAGTGCACACCATTCCTCTCCCCCTTGGCTACGCACTGGTATATACCAGCAAAACTTTGTCAAAATCAAGACTTTTTAACAAGTTTCAACTGCTAACAGCTTCACCTTTTTAACTGCTAGTATTCTCCAGATTACAAACACAACATATACATAACCAATATATAACCACTACCACAAACACAAAGCACGCACCAGAATGGCCACTTGGAGGTTGTTCCGCAAAACTGAATGACTCCAACCGACTAACTTTTGCCGGTCGCACGTTACAGCTCCTGAAGCAAATTTAATTACGTTGACATTTAGACCAAGTCGTCCATTATTAATCACAGAAGTAGGAATGTACCAAGCGCGGATCCAGGGGGGGGGGGGGGGCGCGCCCCCCCCCCCGAAATTTTTTCAGACTGAAATTTTACACAAGGGTCCCCCCTTTGGTTTTTATTGCCCGACCGAAAAAATTTCCGATACGTCTCCAATTGACCAAATTTGCTCTAAAAATGAAAAATTTCTCCAATTGGGGGCTGCCGCCCCCAGACCCCCGCAATTTTCTGGCTTACAGGTCCTTGTTATCATCTATCATCAAAGCCTATGCATGTCTACAAGAGTATATACATTGTGCTGCATTTACTTGTGTAATACACTGTATGATACTCTGATCGCAAGGTTTTTTGGGCAAAATACGGGGCAAATGCTAAGGATTTTGAAATTTTGCTCACCAAATTTGTATACCATAATGTATGGTACACTTGCTGGTCTAATACTAAGACACTGATGTGACGTTCCCCATTTGTTTTAATTGCCAGGTTGGAAACAATTTCTGATACGTCTAACTCACTTTTTTGCATTGTAATCTATCGTTTTGCTAATTGCGACATAGTGAACGGAGCAGTTTTGAAAAAATTCTGTTCATAGCAATACCCTCAAAAACAGTAACGTCTCTCTACTTTAGTAAAGTTTGAAAATAGGTGCAGATTTTTGAGGATATCCCGGGGTCAAAAACAGAAAAGTTGCACAGCCGCCGCCCCCAGACCCCCGCAACTGTGTGTTTTGATAAAAATTACAGATTTTAGAGGATATCCTGGCGTCAAAAACAGAAAGTGGCTCAGCTTCTGGGGGCTGCCGCCCCCACACCCCCGCAACTGTGTGTTTTGATAAAAGTTACAGATTTTAGAGGATATACCGGGGTCAAAAACAGAAAAGGTGCTCAGCTTCTGGGGGCTGCCGCCCCCAGACCCTCGCATCAGAAAATCAGAAAATTTGTATATATTGTATTTGTAATGGCCGAGGGGGGGGTCGCGCCCCCCCCCGAAATAAATTCCTGGATCCGCCACTGGAATGTACATATCCTTGGGGTCGACGTTTCGGTCAAGATGGGTCGCATAATCATTACGATTGTTGGCAGAGGTCAGGCAGAGACTCACAGACAACCAGAATGAACAGCAAAGCTGAACTTTATATACCTAACTTAGTTTCAAAAAGGGAGAAAGTTCTACACCTGGCATATTTTTACTGACTGTTGAGAAGGGGAGGCTTCCGGAAGCTCCATCGCCCCCGCAGTCCCAAAAATATTTCACAAAATTTTTTTTAAAAAGGGTGCGAGTCTTCTCCAGTGTTCAGTGGCGTATCGCATATCAGGCGTATCAGGATTTCGCAAGGGGGGGCGGGCTGTGCTACCGGAGGGGGGGGGGGTGCGGAGTAACGTGAGCCACTTGATCAGTGAGCCGCCGTCGTTCAAAAGGGGGGGTGCGACCCTATAAGGGTGCTCAAACCGCTAAGGGGGTCTGCAGCCCACCACTGACAGTGTTTTGTTAAATTTAATGTAATAACAAATTAAACGCGCATCAAAAGCCGCAAAATGTGCCACACTTTTCATTTGGAGGAGCGCCCCTTCCTTCATTTTGGTCGTCGTTCGCTCCCTGTCCGTTGCGAAGTGATAAACAAAATAAGTAATGTAGTATATATATATGTATATACGTACAATGTATATATACGAAAAGACTACATACTCGTCAGCGTCGCTTTGCTTCCGTTTTCGGAACCGCAGAATCCGTGAAGCTAAATTTACTGCGCCGTTCCAATAGGATGACATTCAAGTCTGAAAATTTATAGCTAAATGTAACAACGCGGTCAAAACAGACACGAGGGAGTTTCACTGAAATTCACGCACATTTCTGTGATCCAAGACCAAATGTTGATTTTATTTCTGCACATTCTCAGCCAAATTTCGGCCACATTTATTCCTTTATATTTCTTCAATTTCCGCCGCTTTTAAATCGTCATTGATGGCGATAAATTCACCAACTGATGGCAATCTGGTGAATTTGGCCAAATTTTTGATGGAACGGGGTAAAAGTGTTTTGTATTGATTCTAAAAAATTATGAACATTATGTCGACTTTGTTTTCAGAACGTTTGGAACGTAAAAACATGTTTCAAAAAAATAATTGCAAAAACATCCCTCTGCTGAGCTATGCCGTCGTATCAAAAAATCGCAGTGTCGTACATATCTGAGAAAATCCAAAAAATAAAATGGCGGTTCTTCTTGAGGTTATTTCCAAAAACGAAGCAGTTTACTTAAGGTGGCGCTGGCGCTCCTGAAATGTGACTTTTCAAAAAACGGCAGTTTGGGGCCAATTTTGGATACATAATGGCAAGCCGGTGTAAAAGTATGCCAAAATACAAAAAATGAAGTTGATTGATACAAGTTAGCATTCACTGTAGACCAAACGTGAGTGGAATTTCGGGTTAAATGCAGCTGAGGGGGGAAAAATAGTGGACCTATTTTTTAAGTAGAGCACCTTGGGGGAAGCATTTTTGCTTCAAGAACCCCTATTTCATTTTTTGGATTTTCTGAGATATGACCCCACGAAATCTGAACCCTCAGTGAGGGACGTTTTCTCAATTTTTTTCCGGAGCCCTTGTTTTTTCCGTTCTAATCGTGTCTAAATGGTGTCAGATTATTGTTAAAAATTAAAATCTCAAAAAAGAAAGTTCAAAGCGAACAAGGTTTTTCCTGCTTAATTTCTTTTATTCAAACATTTTTTCTGATTTTGTTTCTGTTTTTCAAACGTTTATGTTGCTGAAAATATATTATCAAATATTTTCAGACCTTTCAGTTTGAAGGTTTCAAGTTTCAAACATACATTTCCATTAGAAATCACTACATAAATTTGGTCACAGGAAAAAATCTGATTACAAAAAAGTTACAAAAATATTACAAAACGGGTTTTGAAATTTTTTTGTAACTTTTTTGTAATTTTTTTGTACCTTTTTTGTAATTTTTTTGTCATTTTTTTGTAATTTTTTTTGTAATTTTTAAAAATTTTATTTTTTTGCTTCAAATCACAGGAAAACCAAGAGTGTGAAAAATATCCAAAACGGGTGCGAAATTTTTTTATTTTCTCACTGGATTCTCTCGTGTGAATATACATATGTAGTGAGAAAAACATCGAAAAATTTCTCACTTGTTTTCGACATTTTTCAGTTGCACAGTGTGTTTCTCACCGGAATCTCACGTGCGGAACCAGTGAAAAAAATTTCTCATTCTTTTCACACATTATTCTCACTATTTTGTCATACCCAAAACTAGTGAGAAACCGGTTAGAACATTTTCTCACTCTATTCGCACTGGTTTTCAACTCTTTTCCGACGTCTAAAACGAGTGAAAAAATAGTGATAAATTTTTATCACTTTTTTCACACTGGTTTCTCACTCTCTCAATACTTTTGTCAACGTCGGAAACCAGTGAGAAATTTTCTCACTCTTTTCCGACGTCCAAAAACAGTGAGAAAATAGTGAGAAATTTTTATCACTCTTTTCACACAGGTTTCTCACTCTCTCAATACTTTTGTCAACGTAGGAAACCAGTGATAAACCAGTGAGAAAATTTCTCACTCTTTTCCAACGTCCGAAAACAGTGCGAAATGAGTGAGAAATTTTCTCCCTCGTTTTGCACTGTTGGTACACCCATTTCCCACTGTTTTTTCACTGGTTTAGCATAGCCCTCTTTTCTAACAGTTTTTTCTAACCTTTCTACATGTCTGAAACCATTGAGAAACAGTTCAGACTTTTCGTGTGTTTCACAGCGTTGTTTACAACTTAGAAATGTTGCTGTCTTTTAGAAATTTTTTTATTTTCAACAAGAGCTGCATTTTACGTTAATGTATTGCAGCGATCAGTATTCTAGCATCTTAATTGAGCAAGTTAATAATTAGCAAGTTAATTGTCTTATATATAAGCTCATTTTTTCAGATTTATAATTTTGTAGACTTATGATTAAGTTAGTGCACTAGAAAAGGGGAACTCAGCTCCACGGGTATATACATATACACAGTATTAACACTAGTTTAGAAGGTCGTGCGCACATATGTAATACTTAACGTATATAATATTGCCAATATATGGGTACAGTATATATGTATTCTCAAATACTGCATCATCGATATACACTGATAGCAATATGCCCATTTACACACAACAAAATGCAATCGGCAAACCACAATAAATGAGAGCCATAAGGTATATATTCATAAATTTAGTGAGAATACAGCAAGAACCTAAAACGAGGGCGACAGGAGGGTGAAGAAAGTGAGAAAATAGTGTGAAAAGAGTGCTAAAATAGTGTGAAAAGAGTGAGAATTTGTTCAGCGCAGTCTAGCTGGAGTGAGAAAACAGTGATAAAACAGTGAGAAAACAGTGTGAAAAGAGTGAGAAATGAGTGAGAATTTGTTCAGCGCAGTATAACTGGAGTGAGAAAACAGTGATAAAACAGTGAGAAAACAGTGTGAAAAGAGTGAGAAATGAGTGAGAATTTGTTCAGCGCAGTATAGCTGGAGTGATAAAACAGTGAGAAAACAGTGTGAAAAGAGTGAGAAAAGAGTATATACAAACAGAGTGTGAATAGAGTCCGAAAAGAGTGAGAATTTGCTTCTGCCTAAATTTCTCACTGGTTTCGGATGCGTGCGAAAAGAGTGAGAAAAAGTCAGAAATTAGTGATTAAAAGTGTGAAACGAGTGAGAAACGAGTGCGAAACGAGTGCAACTTTGCTCTCCGAATCGAGTGACAAATTTTGGGTTAAATGCAGTTGGGGGGGGGGGGGAAATAGTGGACCTATTTTTTTGAGTAGAGCACCTTGGGGGAAGCATTTTTGCTTCAAGAACCCCTATTTCATTTTTTGGATTTTCTGAGATACCACCCCCGAAATCTGAACCCTCAGTGAGGGATGTTTTCGCAATTTTTTTTCGAAGCTCTTGTTTTTTCCATTCTAATCGTGTCTAAATGGTGTCAGATTATTGGTTACAATTTTTTAGAATCAAAACAAAGGCTCTTTGACCGCGTTCCTGCCGAAAAATTGGCCAAATTCGCCAGAAACGTCTAATTTTTGACCAAATTCAAACTTGGCCTTAATTTAGGCTTGGGCTTAGGCTTAGGCTTAGGGCTTAGGCTTAGTATGGGGCTTAGGCTTAGGCTTAGTATCAGGCTTAGGCTTAGGTTCAGGCTTAGGCTTAGGCTTAGGCAATAAAAAATCGAAATTTTCAGAAAAAATCCTGCCAGCTTAGCCTAAAGAATCCTGCCAACTAAGCCTAGACGATGCCTTAAAACATCATAACGCACTCAAAACTATCCAAAAACAAAGATTATAGCCATTTTTGGCTTCGAACTTTGGCCTACGCTCACTTCCAAAAACACTGAAAATGCAGTTTTCAAGGGGTCATAGCTCAGAAAATCCAAATTTGTGGATAGGGGTTCTATTACAAAAAATGCTTCCGTCAAGGTGCTCTACTCCAAAAAATAGGTCCACTATTTCCCCCCCCCCCCCAACTGCACTTGATCCCAAAATTTTATCACTGTTTTTGCACCCTTTTCTGATGCGCCTTTTTCTTCCTGTGTATAGTTGGCAAAAACACATTTCAAGACATAAAAAAAGCATCCTGACCTTGAAATATGTAGCTGTATTTTTAATTTTTTTCGATTTTTTTGAAATATTTGCTTTTCAACGTTTTGTAATTTTTTTGTAACTTTTTTGTCATTTTTTTCTAATATTTTTGTAACTTTTTTGTATTTTTTTTTAATTTTTAGAAATTTCATTTTTTTGCTTCAAATTTGGCAAAAATAAATTTCAAGACATAAAAAGCATCCTGACTTTGAAAGACTTAGAAAAACCTGACTTCGATTTTTTCGATTTTTCGAAAAATATGGCATGCTTTTCAACGTTTTGTAATTTTTTTGTCACTTTTTTGTTTTTTGTAATCTCATTGTTTTGCTTAAAATTTGGCAAAAACACATATAGACATAGAGATTGTGTCTTGACTCTGTAATTGCATTTTAACTTTTTACTATTTTTTGAAACATTTTCTTTTCAGCGTTCTGTATTTTTCGTCATTTTTCTGTGATTCTGTCATTAATTTTGGTATCATTGAAGTTTTTTTGCAGCTTACATCAACGGTAAAGATGATGCAAAATCGTACTGGTGTTAAAGACGATAGGGATGTCATCCTTTGGATTCAACAAGATTCATGATCCCGTTATATATTAAATATGTATGTAACAACATATCAGGGATCGACCGGAACCCTAAAACTACCGGAACCGGAACCACCTAAAAATACCGGAACCGGAACCGGAACCCCCTTAAAAAAGACCCTATCTTTTGCAATATTTTAAAAAAAATTTTGTTTACTTTTACTCACATTTTTTATATGCAACCCTTCTGTACACTTGACTTTCTATATACCAATTTAGCACTTTAATTCGCAGTGCAAACGCAAGATCAGTGAGCCACAAGTTGCAGGGGTGCCGCCCCCAGAAAAAAAATTGAGATTTTTTAACTGTTTACGCCGAATTTGGTCAACTAAGGACGTATCAGAAATTTTTTCCGACAGGAAACTTAAAAACTAAACATGAGAACGTCACATCATGCAGTGTATTATACAAGAAAATTCAGCATAATGTACTTTTGTAGACATGCATAGGCTTTGATGAAAGATAATAACAAGGACTAGTCAGCCATAGAGATGCAGGGGTCTGGATACGGTTGCCCTCAGAAAAAAAATCGAGAACTTTTGGATTTTTAGGCAAAATTTGGTAAATTGGAGACGTATCAAAAAATTTTTCGGCGGGGCGATAAAAACCAAAGGGGGTTTGACCAAACCAAACCTTGTTGACAATTTCTTTAAATTCAACCAAAAGGGGGGGTCGCGACCCCCCCCCTATCTACGCCCTTGGGTCTGACTTGGGTGTTGGGTCAGGTTAATTTTTGCTGGGTCCAGTTAAGAGAACTTGAGTCTGGAGTCTGGAATCACTCGTGGACCCTAAAAAACCCTGACTTGGAGAAAATTTGGGGGCAGGGGGCGGCTGTATATACCGTCGCCCCCTCTCCTAAATGTTAGATAGTAAGGTTTACACAGATTACATAATTTTTCAGTGTAGCGTGAAAAACTTAGGACCTTCGACCTTCGGCTTTCATTGAGCTAGTTGAAGTAATACAAGAAATTGGACACAAGAAGCACAGCATTGTTGATAAAGAATAAGCACTGCAACATAAGAAGGCAGGGTTGGGCACCGGAAAAAAACTCCCGGAAAAAAACTGTTTTTTCCGTTTTTTTCCGTTTTTTTCCGAGGGGTCGGAAAAAAACGGAAAAAAACTCGAAACAGATAAGTTAGTCCAGTAAAGGTTAAACTTGCACAAAATGCTTAAAATCGTTTAGAAAAACAAAAGTAAGACGTTTTTGTGACTAATGAAGGTTATTGAACTAGTTGGCAATGGGTGGAGGGAACGATACTGACTTCAATTTTTGATATTTGCGTAACCTTTCATATATACGGTTTATTGAGAAGCTATGAAGCTATCCGTTCCTTTTCAGGGTGTGTAAGAGAATATAATTATAATGAACCATGTCTATAATCACTGCTCTACCTACGGTTGTATATGCTATACTGTGTGTAAGCCGAACTACTATAAATACCTGCTTCAATAGGTAGTCGCAAATAGTGCTATAAATTTCATGACAGTTATAATTTTTAATATCAAATTTTTCGTGAAGTCGGACCGGATTATTTTTTACTACTTTATCTTAAGTAACCTCGAGCGGCTGTTTCCTTTCAACAGGCCAACAAAAAAACAACTTGATTGTACGAAAAATTTAATTGAATGTTTCACTTGAATTTTTTAGCATTCTCAATTAGAACGGATCTCCATTCATTCAGCGAAATTGGATCAACATTGGAACATACGCCGATCTAATCCCCATGCCATAAGGCTATACATCTATATATTTAATGGATAAATTTTCGTATTGGTATATACACGTACATTTCAACAACAAATCAACATATTCAACCAGAATGCAACAGCATAAAACTTTTAGGCAATTGAGGGGTTTCAGCTGTTCTATCTGAGTCAAGAAAGCCTTTCTCTAGACGTAATTCTGACCTTTTTTTGCGAAAAGTATAATATGGCGGTTTTCCAGTTTTTTGTAAAAACTTTAGGGAAAAATTGTTTAAATGTAATTAAGAGTCCAATTTGAATTGCGAAGTACATTAAATCTTCAAAGGTTACAATACCCACCTGAATGGCAGAGTTTGAATACACTTTGCAGTGCGCAATGCCAGAACCATTCACTCTTCTGTCGACTTTAGAACCCCCCCCCCCCCAGTAAACTGATAAACTGACAGCGAACTTACCCCACGTTAGTCGTACACTCCTTTCTACCCCAACCCCACCATAAATAATTAGACAAAGCAGAAACACTTGCTATTATGGTAGTTATCGCATCTATCTAGTTCAGAAGAAGCGTAATAACCATTGTAGTGTCAGCAGTGAATAATAATGAAGACGCAAAATGTAAAATTACACTTCAGAAGTACTTTACCATCATTTTTGGACATCGGACAAAAACTCGGAAAAAAACGGAAAAAAACCTGAAAAAACCGGTTTTTTCCGGTCATATTTTTTTTCCGGAAAAAAACCAACACTGTAAGAAGGCTAGAATAAAAAATCAGTAGCTGTTTGTATGTAGTACTAGTACTAGGTACCATAGATGCACATAGGGGGGGGGGGGTATCCACCCACCCCCCTGACCCCCCACCCCATTCGGCACCCCCCCTCCCCCTCAACCCCCCACCCTCCCTCTGATGGCCAAGAAAGTGCCCCAAAAATGCGTAAAAAGAGGAAAAATCGCAAAAAATTTTCGCCTGCGGCGAAGAAAGTACCCCAAAAATGAGTTGAAAATCGAAAAATTATGAAAATTTTTCGGCTATCGCCGAAAAATGGCCAGAACAAGGGACCATCCCCCCTTCCGCCAGGGGTCGGGCTCGGGCACCCCCCCTCGCCGATTCACCCCGTGCATCTCTGCTAGGTACTATAAATATTATATACAATATTCGTTTTAAGACAACAAAGCACAAACGATAACAATGTTAGCTAGTGTACTGTATATATATTTAAATTTATATAATATATATGTAATATATACGCGTACAGTACATAATATGTTGAACGCATGAGCTTTGATGAAAGAGAATTATAAAGAAGACGAAGACTAAACTAGCTACAGAGTCGCAAGAGGTTCGCCAGAACAAAATCTGAAGAAATTTTTGATTTTTAGGCCGATTGTGGTCAGTTGGAGGCCTATCGGAAAATTTTCATGGACGAACAACACAAAATTAAAAGCAAAATCCTTTGTCAGAGAATTAGTGGTTCCGGTTCCGGTTCCGGTACTTTTAAAATACCGGAACCGGAACCAAAAAGTACCGGAACCGGAACCGGAACTCCGGTCGATCCCTGGTACATATATATTTAATATGCACATTTTCAGAATATGTGCAGATTTCTTCATATTTTTATCATATGTTTTCAAATATATCAGAGGCGGATTCATGAATTTTTTCCGTGGGGGGGGGGGCGACCCCGCCTCTACCATTACAAATACAGTAGAATACAAATGCATAGTTGCGGTAGTCTGGGGGCGGCTAGACACCTTTACTGTTTTTGACCCCGGGATACCCTCTAAAATCTGCAACTTCTATCAAGGCAAGGCACACAGTTGCGGGGGTCTGGCGGCGGAAGTCTTCGGTCAACTGGAGACGTATCAGACATTTTTTTCTGACAAAATTTAAAACACACTTTTCGGGTGATTTATGGGGGTGGGTTTTTCCCCCACATGGGTTTTTTCTAGGGATGGAAGTCTCGGTCTCGGTCTCGGTCAAAACCCGACACTAGACCAGTCTCGGTCTCGGTCTCGGTCTCGGTAGTCGAAAAGTCTCGGTTTGTACCCGGTCTCGGTTTTTCAAATCCGTGAAAATTTTCCCTTTGGTTTATATTTTTGGCAGAAAAATTTTTTCGGAAGTTTTAATTTCACCAAAATTTCACAATAAAAAGTGAGATTCTGTCGTTTTTCCGAAAACAACTTTACCGTGGTTGTTCAGTTTATTAGTAAACACAGTACACACACCAGGGTTTTTTTTTCAAAATCGGATTTCATCATTCTGGCGTCATTTTTAAATTCCTGTCGTCATTTTTATTTTTCGTTCGTCAAAATTAAATTATGGCTTTACAGCACCGTTGCGCTGCAGCAATATTGCTAGTTACATTACCTTACATTTTTATGAAAATTAAGCGGTTTTTTTACCTAGTTTTGTCCAAAATTTGTTCGAATCTGTGTTTTTTGGCCAAGAAAACATGTAAATTACTAAACTAAATTACGATTTTTTGGACAGGGGGGTCAAAATTAAGTAGACCGATGGGATGGTGGGGGGCTTGTCCCGGATTTTTCAAATTTTAGAGGGTCTTGTCCGACATATTGGGGTTGGGGACTTGAACTCATAACGGCCTAAAAATGGGAATTTTTTTCAAAATTTGTATATACATTTTTCGCTTTTTGATCATTTTTAAAGCAATCAGGGGCAAATTTTGAGTTTCCTGGCACCTTTTTTAACTATGAGGAGGGTTTGCTTGTCCCGGAATCTTAAGTCTAGGGGGAGCTTGCCCCTCAGACCCCGTTGTACGTCTATGTGCCGAAGATTTCGGTCAAATAAAGTAGAAAGAATTCGGAGAGGGCATGACCTTGCTTTAGATTTCTTGTAACAATAAAGGGAAACGTAGGAAAGGTAGCATAGGAAATTTGTTTAATTTTGGACATAATTTGGTGAATTGGAGTTATAAAAAGATTTTCCTCCTTATTTATTTCTTATCGGTATTTATCTTTTATCTACCGAATACCATTTAGCAAATTGGCTAAAACGACCAAAAAAGTTTTAGCAGACTCTCAAAAATTTTCGCCAATGCTAACGTTTTGGCCCAGCAAAAAAGGCAGAATTTAACATAATAATTTGCCGATAACAAACTAGCAGATTGTGCGAACATCATACTATTTTTGGCCGACCGAAAACATCAGAGCTAACATTTTTGAGCTCATAATACCCAAAACATTAAGCCACAATATGCAGGGGTCTAAAAGCGACAACCCTCAAAAACAAAAATGGAGAATTTTTCACTTTTTAGGCCAAACTTGGTCAAATGAAGACGTATCAGAAATTTTTTCGAGCCGAGAAATTAATTATAATTCTAGGGTTTGGCGCTGTCGCGCCAACCCTGATAAATGCAAATCCCGTCAGAAGCAGAACGTCACATCAGATAGTGCACTAGATAGGTATATAAATGTACGCGTGTACACACGCAGAGGCTTTGATGAAAGTTAATAACGAAGACGAGTAAGCCACCAAGTTGCAGGGGTCTGGGGGCGGCAGCCCCCAGAAAAAATAGGAGATTTTTTCAATTTTTAGGCCGAATTTGGTCAAATCAGCGTCAATATTTGCTCAAAACCTTTCATCAAAGCTTCGTCATTTTTATTTTCTGAACGTCATTTTTAAGTTTCATTTCTGCAAATGACGCCATTTTTGACTAAAAAAAACCCTGACACACACAAAAATGAATGTTTGTGATTCGGTTTCGTTTATTACTTCGCTCTATGTTTCAAGTCTGTCTGTGTGATTATTATTATATTTTATTTTTTAGTATTCTCTCTTCGTGTTTGGCTGGGCAACTTTTTTATGCTAGTTGGTGGCTCCACAGAGTTAACTGTAAATTCCGATTAGTATGAACTATGAGTTTGGCAAAAGTCAAAAAAAAATTGTGAAAGTATATACAACTAAACGCACTACTGTGAACCATGCGGTAACACATGTAGCTCGGGAGATGAGAAGGGAAGACTTATACTAGGGGCGTAGCCAGGGGGAGGAATGGGGGGAATTCCCTCCCCCCCCCCCCGAAATTTTTTGCGACTGAAATTTTACACAAGGGTCCCCCCTTTGGTTTTATGGTCCAACCGGAAAAATTTTCTGATACGTCTCTAATTGACCAAATTTGGCCTAAAAATCAAAAATTTTCCCCAATTTTGTTCTGGGGCTGCCACCCCCAGACCCCTGCGTCTCTGTGGCTTACTATTCTTTGTTACTATATATCTTTCATCAAAACCAATATATGTCTGC
>JASANF010016921.1:0-12625 GCA_030248245.1 Trissonchulus sp. WLG1_4
AACGCAGTCTAACTTAGACTGCGTTTAAACAAGCTTTGTGAATCCCACCCAATATGTCGAAAAACGATAATTATTGACAAAAATTGAATTTTTTCGTATAGGTATAAATCAACGTTTTTTCGCTTGTAAAGAGCTAAAAATGAACTCAGCGTATGCGAAAACCTATAAAAAACGTGTTTTCACGGTGAAAAAATGTCAGTTTAAATTTCTCCCCCCCCCCGCCTCAGTTGCGCCGGCCGGAACGGCCGAATTTTTGGATAAAACCAGTCCAGACTGTCATTTCGGCATAAACTTAGCCTGCCGGATTGTTATGATGGCCTAATTTTGTCAGTCGGTTGAATCTGGCTGGCTGGCCGGTGTTTTTAACCGGCCGGCCGGCCGGCCGGCGCCGGCTTTTTTCGGCCGGCCGGACACAAACACTAATTGTGGTTGTTTTCAAAAAATACGGCCCAAATCCTTGATTCCCGGAGCGCCCCCTTAACAAGTTTTTTACACTTTCGATTAACATGCTTTTAACATGTTTTTAACATATTTTAACATGTTATTAACATGGTTTTAACATCTTTTAACATGTATTTTGAATAGTGTTAAAAACATGTTAAAAAATTTTAACATCAATTTAGCACGTTTTTCGCATTAAATTTGCACAAATTTAACATATTTTTAACATGTGTTAAAAACATGTTAAGGCCGATTCACACGCTGCGATTTTACTGCGATTTTGCCGCAGTGTTTTTGCCGCTGCGGCAAAACGCAGCTTGCCGCAAGCAAAACGCAATGTCTGAACAGACGCAGCGTTTTTAGTGCGGAATGCCTGCGCCTTGAATTTGCCGCAGCGTTTTAAACGCCAGACTGCAATTTGACCTGCGATTTCATTGCGTTTTGATGCTACTTTTGTGTTGGTTTAAACAATTTTTGCTTAGCACTTTGTCATTTTTTGAAACTGTGAAGACGCAGCAAACTGACCTGCGAGACGCACTGAGGCCGCAAAGCTTGTTCAGACGATGCGTTTCGCTTGCGACACCCTCCGGCTTGCGTTTTGCGTCAAAATCGCAACTGCAAAAACGCACCGTGTGAGTCGGCCTTTAAATTTATGCTAAAACTTTTAGCATACTTTCCAGCCACCGTTCGTCACTTTTCGCGAACGACGAAGCTCGTCGTACGCCGACGAACAGGGAACTTTTTTTTGCACAGTACTGTAGAAACTTGACAGTCAAAATTGAAATTTTGTCCGAACTTTAACCTTCAATTTCTCAGCCCATACACGTGCTAGAAACTCAGCAATACCAGGAAACGCTTCGTCTAGGTGGTAGAATTCAAAAATAGCAAAATCTCGCCAAAATTTTACTATTAAGGAAGTTGCAGTTGTTTTAGTACAGCCGGTTTGGGGCTTGTTAACAGAAAAGTTTCTAAGTCTAATTCTCCGGGCCAAGGCTGAGCGCAAGGCAAATTTAGTTTAAAGTTGAAATTTCCTGCCTACAGTACTATGCAAAAAAGTTCCCTGTTCGTCGGCGAGACGAGAAAAGTGACGAACGGTGGCCGGAAAGTGACGAACAAAAAATTTTTTCAAAAATTTTTTAAAAAGGGCTCCAAAACACATTTTCAATGTAAAAAAGTGAAAAATTGAAAATTTTTTGTTCGTCACTTTCCGGCCACCGTTCGTCACTTTTCGCGAACAACGAAGCTCGTCGTACGCCGACGAACAGGGAACTTTTTTTTGCACAGTACTGTATTCTGAAAATGCAAAATATGTACATAATATTTAAAATATAACGGGATGCAGAATCTTGTTAATAAAGATGAAATCCATATCGTCTTCAAATCTATGTAGTACGATTTTGCATCATTTTTACAGTTAATGTGTATAACCTGCAAAAAAACTTGAATGATACCAACATTAATGAAAGAAAAATGACAAAAAATACAGAACGCTGAAAATGTTTCAAAAAACAGATAAAAGTTAGAAGGCAGTTATTACAAAGTCAAGAGTCAAGACGCCATTTTCATGTCTAGAAACGCGTTTTTGCCAAATTCTACGCAAAACAATGAGATTACAAAAAAGTTACAGAAAAATACAAAAAATTACAAAAAAATTACAAAAACATTACAAAAAAATGACAAAAAAGTCACAAAAAGGTTACAAAAAATTACAAAACGTTAAAAAGCAAATATTTCAAAAAGTCAAAATAAATTGTGCCTTTTTTGATGTCTTGAAATGTGTTTTTGCCAAGTTTGGCGCAAAAAAATAAAATTTCTAAAAATTGCAAAAAAATTACAAAAAAGTTACGAAAAAGTTACAAACAAATTATGTACAAAAATATTACAAAAAAATGACAAAAAAGTTACAAAAAAGTTAAAAAAAATTACAAAACGTTAAAAAACAAATATTAAAAAAAGTCAAAATAAATTACAAATACAGATAATTCGAAGTCAAGATGCCTATTTTATGTCTTGAAATGTGTTTTTGCCAAGTTTGAAGCAAAAAATAATATTTCTAAAAATTACAAAAAAATTACAAAAAAATTACAAAAAAGTTACAAAAAAATACAAAAAAATTACAAAAAAGTTACAAAAAAATGACAAAACCCGTTTTGTAATATTTTTGTAACTTTTTTGTAACTTTTTTGTAATCAGATTTTTCCCTGTGAAATTGGTTGTCAGCGTAAGCTCGATGCTGAGCATCAGTGACGTTTTGAATTCGTATTTATACGAACGTCTAAGGACAGCCCTTGTCACCCAACTTGAAATGAATATGGCCTATTATTATTAATAATATATATTTTTCTCGAACTATACATTTGTGAAAAATGTTTTCAGCAGGTGGATTCCTGAAAAATGCAAAATCAGCTCTACATGTTTCAGGGGGCATATCGTGAAAAATATAAATTTTCAAATAGAAGTTCTTGAAGAAAAATTACTTCGATTAAGATGCTCTACTCAAAAATGTAAAAAAAACGAATTTGGACAACAAAGTGCATTTTTTATTTTTGGCGATTAAACGAATGGATCGAATTGGTCGGAAAATGTCACTAATATATCCTAAATTGCATGCCCTTTCTTCCCATGGCGGCCAAAAACCTCCCCCACTCTCCGTATCCCTTCCCCACACCATCCCCTAACTAAGCGCTTAGCGCTTAGGGAGCTCCCGAGGTCCCTGAACTGAAGCGCTTAATTCTAAGCCAAACACTAAATTTTAAGTATGTGAATAAAAAACTGATACGCTAAGTTAAGCGTTAGTGTTTGCTAAGCGCTTAAATAAACACTAAGTATGTGAATAACACTTAGCGCTTATAAGCGCTAACACTTAGTGTAAACACTAACTTTAAGTGTTAGTGTTAGTATGTGAATACCAGTGGCGTACCCAGGGGGGGGGGGCTAGGGGGACATCAGTCGGACCCTAGCTGCCGCCCCCAGACCCCTGCAACCACTCTGATTTTACGACCAGTGTTGCTTAGAATTGCTTTTTCAATGCAAATTTTATTTAAAAATTCTGAAAAAGCTCCAGCTTCTGGGGGCTGCCGCCCCCAGACCCCTGCAACCGCTATGATTGTAAGACATCAGACATTTTTTCAATATCAATGCAATCAGTTTAAAAATTCTAAAAAGCTAAACCTTCCGCAGATTGCCGCGGACTGCGTGTACGTTCCACCACCCCCCCCCCCGGTCGACGACCATCAGTTCAGCCCCCCCCTTCGCGAAATCCTGGGTACGGATGAAAAAAGCGCAAAAAATTGACCCATGGACACTAACAAACCTGAAAAATACGTTGTATACAGGAAACAATTGAAGAAAAATCATGGATGACAAGGGCTGTCCTTAGGCGTTCGTCGTGTACATGCAAAAAAACAATAATTGATATATGAGCTCAGTTTAACGATGCTTGTTTCGTCTTTTATACAGTCTTTTATACGTCTTTTTTATAGCTGGAAAAATGATTTTTTGGTATAAATGAGCATGAATATGTTGTAAACAAAGCTAAATTAAATATATTGTGTAACTTTACGATAATCAAATTTCGGATCAAGTGCAGTTGGGGGGGGGGAAATAGTGGACCTATTTTTTGGAGTAGAGCACCTTGAGGGAAGCATTTTTTGTAATAGAACCCCTATCCGCAAATTTGGATTTTCTGAGCTATGACCCCTTGAAATTTGCATTTTCAGTGTTTTGGGAAGTGAACGTAAGCCAAAGTTCGAAGCCAAAAATGGCTATAATCTTTGTTCTTGGATAGTTTTGAGTGCGTTATGATGTTTTAAGGTAGCGCTCAGCAACAAAACTCATGTTTGGCGCTCAGCTCATGCAATAAATAGCAGTACCACCTTAATTGTATATCAAAGGGACATCAAAAAAACCTATTTACAATACAGTCCAGCACTTTAATGTGAATGTGTCAAATTTTATGACCATGTCGAATTTCCTATTCACACTAATTTTGTTTTTGACCTAGCTCTGCGAAACTTCAACCGATTTTGATGATCTTGGTATCAATAGAAAGATCTCTCAAAAATCTAGACGTCAAATGTCTTCAATGATCTTCGTGATTGATCTTCGATTTTTCATTTTTATTTTTGATTTTGTAAAAAATCGACTTTTCAAAAATCAGTCGTGTTTGAGCGACTACAAAAAGTGCTGCGGGCCAAAATTTAAAAATCGAAAAACATTCACGTCTGCATTTATGTTCTTTCTTTTATTGTGCAAATTTTCAACTCAATCGCAAACGGCAGCCGGGACCCAGGTCCAAAAAAAGTAGTCGATTTCGCTACGCAAAAATGTATGGTTTGCCCACACGTTTCATTTTTTCAAAAATTAGACCTTTTCTAGGACTGCATATTTCCGTTGAAAAAGTTACAAAAAGCCATACTCAATTTTTTAAGAAATTAAATCAAAAATTTGACATTTTCGAAGATTTATCAGCTTTGTAGGTTTTTCATTTTGAATTTGCTATTTTCACGGCTAAATAACTCAGCAAAACTTCAACGTATTCTTAAGTTTAATACATCAATTTAAAGCTAAGAAACCGCATATTTCAATGATATGAGTAATCATTTTATATGGAAACAAAAATTTTTTTGCTACGGCTACAAAATTGTCCAAAAAATTGAAAAAAATTTTTTTATCAGAATATGCACATCAAATGAAAGCTATTTTCATTTTGAGCAACTTTCCTTCAAGACATTATGGTCAAAAATGTCGCTGAAAAAAATTAAACGCCAAAGTCGGTTCCCCTGAGCGCCACCTTAAGGCATCGTCTAGGCCTAATTGGCAGGATTCTTTAGGCTAAGCTGGCAGGATTTTTTTCTGAAAATTTCGATTTTTTATTGCCTAAGCCTGAGCCTAAGCCTGAACCTAAGCCTATGCCTAAGCCTAAGCCTAAGCCCCATACTAAGCCTAAGCCTAAGCCCTAAGCCTAAGCCCAAGCCTAAATTAAGGCCAAGTTTGAATTTGGTCAAAAATTGGACGTTTCTGGTGAATTTGGCCAATTTTTCGGCAGGAACCCGGTCAAAGAGCCTTTGTTTTGATTCTAAAAAATTGTAACCAATAATCTGACACCATGTAGACAGGATTAGAATGGAAAAAAACAAGAGCTTCGGAAAAAAATTGCGAAAACGTCCCTCACTGAGGGTTCAGATTTCAGGGGGTTGTATCTCAGAAAATCCAAAAAATGAAATAGGGGTTCTTGAAGCAAAAATGCTTCCCCCAAGATGCTCTACTCAAAAAAATAGGTCCACTATTTCCCCCCCCCCAACTGCATTTAACCCCAAATTTCAGACTGATATTACCACTGTATTGGTAATAATTTTTGACAAATGGTCCATATTAATAAAAAATGATAATTTTCGACAAATTTTGAATTTTTTGTAAAAGCTAAAAATGAACGTTTTTCGGTTCCAAAGAGCTAAAAATGAACTCAGCGCACCAAAAAACTTATAAAATGATGTTTTTCGGCAACGAAAAGTCCAGCTGGAATTTCCCCTCTATTCTTCAGTTACACCGGCAAATCTGCGCAGTAGTCAGTTAGTTTGCTTCTGTTTTTATTGACGATGATGGAACCTTTCCTCCCACTAGTATATACCCACGTCAAAAAACGTTACAGACGAGATTCAAGACATTGATGTAACCAGGTTTCAAATCGTTCCGTGTGTTAAAACTCTTCGTGCGAATTCGGCATGTGGCACAGATGACATTCTTACACGTAAAATGTTTCCTGTACAACTTGCAATCCCGCTTCAGGTGGTGTTTCGGCATTCGGCTGTCACTACAAACCTGTAGGATACCAAATGCTTGGAAGATGACACATATTGTGCCCCTTCCAAAATTCAAAAAAGATCGCGAAAACCCAAAAACTACCGCCCCATTAGTTTAACATCCATCTGCTGTAAAATTATCGAACGGATTGTGAAAGAGACAAACTCAGCAATTTCTTTGACTATCACGGGGTTATAACTAAACATCAGGGGCCGTATTCTCGAAATTACCTGCAGGTAAAGTTAGGCTAACTTTACCCACAGGTAAAGTGAAGGTAAAGTCGTATTCTCAAACATTGATTAAAGCCAACGTGATAGCTATAGTTACCTTTAATTTTTGGGCCAGGAAACTGTTTTATCTTGTTTTGCAGCTAAAGTTAATGTATTGTGCAAATTTTTAACCTCAACCGTCTACGTTAATTGGGTTTTCAATTTTAACTTTACCTTTACCCACAGAATTAACTTTACCTTCACCTTACCTGTGGGTAAAGTTAGCCTAACTTTACCTGCAGGTAATTTTGAGAATACGGCCCCAGCAATCAGCATAGTTTCGTTAGTAAAAAATGAACTCAATCTCAACTTGTCAACTGTAGTTGACTTATTTCATGCCCAATAAATTCTTCTTCTTCTTCTTCTTCTTCTTCTTCTCGAATGCTTAAACGACTGGACCATTTCCATTGACAGAAAAGAGTGCATGGATGCAGTTGCGTATTTAGGCGGGGGAAGGCTGGCGGGGCTTTGAGTCCCCCTTTCTGAAAAATTGTAAACATTATTTTGACTCCAATTAAACATGTTTAGAACGGAGAAAAACTTTTGTCTATGTATAGCAGGCGGGGAAAAAAGCCCACCCCATTTTTTGGGGGAAAAAACCCACCCCAGTTCCGGAACTTGGGTACGTGGTACAGGTCTGAAAACTTGCCAGCGTATAGTACAGTCCCTGTAGGCAAACGTATATAAGCGGTATCCAAAAGAACTCTCGCTGGTGCTTTTTATGAGTCAAAAATTGGACCCACCTATTTTTGACCCGACATGGCTACACGGGAGGTGAATTTTGGAGTCTCATTTCTCAGCACTATGAGATGCGAGCTCAAATGTAAAAACACTTTTACAGAGGACTACCCTTCCTCTATTCATGACCGCAGTGGCAGGTCTTTACTTCTTTTGTACGAGGGGGGGCATGACCCAAATTAGACGGGCTAAAAAAACCCATGTGGGGAAAAAACCCCACTTTTTGAAAATGGTCTGGTGATGTCAAAAAACTTAGTAGCTACTCCAAAAGACTCATAGTATGTAGTGCAAAAATACGTTTATTATTAGCACAAATGCGCCAACTGACACTTTCTCGATCGAATTCTGAAATACGGGCCTAACAGTCGGACTTTGTCATTTTGAGGTCCTTTTGGGTTGGAAAGTAGTATTTTCTGGTACTATTGGTGAAAAACCTAGTATATATATAGCTACTCCAAAAGACTCATAGTATGTAGTGCAAAAAGACGTTTATTATTAGCACAAATGCGCAAACTGACACTTTCTCGATCGAGTTCTGGAATACGGGCCTAACAGTCGGACTTTGTTATTTTGAGGTCCTTCTGGGGTGGAAAGTAGTATTTTCTGGTACTATTGCCAGTTTTTTGTGTGTTGTTGATTGTATCCTATTAATTTCTCTTGTTTAAACGCCAAATAACCGAATGAATGTAAAATATGCCCGTCACGACCAGTCACCCCCACTCACGGTATATATGTACCCCCCACAGAGGGTCAATGGCGTAAAAAGTAGCTATAAAGTGCAAATTTTGCATTCATATGAAGCGTTATCGCAACTTTTTACTTGTTGGGTTGCCGACCAGTTGCGAAGCAAAGGCAACCCTTTTGTATCTGAAATGTCTGTTATTATTAATATTATTATTACAAGTCTAGTGCGTCGGGCATGTTAGGAATCTATGTATGTGAAGCAAATACGCGGATCACAAAAAGGACAAAAAAATTTGAGAAAATTTCTGATGAAGACATGCCTTAGATCTATACGCAAGTATGTGATCGAAATGCAATACTTTCGTTATTCTAAAAAACCCCAAGTTAAAAATTTGAAAAAACGACCCCCGGCTGGACCCGAACCAGCGACCAGAGGGGTGAGACTCCTCGATGCTAACCACTACACCACGGGGATTACTACAATGGTAAGTTAAAATCAGTTTAAGTTATTTTGTGTGTTTTATTTAAAACTATGGACTGGTTCAAAAAATTAATTTTATTTCCATAAATAGAATTAAGCTTAGGAGTTAACCGAAAAATGATAAGCGGGTTATGAGCTTTCATTTGGTATATTTGAAACTGGGTTTGGTACATTAAAAACTGGATTATTATATTTATCATTATGCTTAGGATAGTTTATATCCTATTAATTATTAATACAAGTTTAGTGCGCAGGGTACGTCAGGGTCCAGGTATAAACAGAAAGCTAATACGCGGATCACCAAAAACACAAAAGTTCGAATAAGTTTCTGATTCAAATACTTCCGTTGTGTTCAAAAAATGCCAAGTTAAAAATTGGAAAATAGGAACCCCCGGCTGGACTCGAACCAGCGACCAGAGGGGTTAAACGCCTCGATGCTAACCACTACACCACGGGGATTACGACAATGATAAGTTAAAATGAGTTTAAGTTATTTTGTTTGTTTTATTTAACACTATGGACTGGTTCCAAAAATTAATTTTATTTCCATAAAAAGAATTAAGCTTAGGAGTTAACCGAAAAATGATAAGCGGGTTATGAGCTTTCGTTTGGTATATTTGAAATTGGGTTTGGTACATTAAAAACTGGATTATTATATTTATATTATGCTTAGGATAGTTTATATCTATTAATGGGGGTGTACATTAAAAACTGGATTATTATATTTATATTATGCTTAGGATAGTTTATATCCTATTAATTACACGACTAGTGCGTCTAGTTTAGACTAGTTTGACTATAGCGTATTTATTTTAGATTAGTCTGTTTTTGTTACGTTATTTGACAAATGAATAAAAATTTAAAATTTTTGCCTAAATTCAATTGCTCAGAGATTTGATCACTCATGGTGTAATCTGTACATTCAGCCCCTTTTAGAAAATTTTTTCAGGGGCCATAACTTTTGATACAGTAGTGGTACAGTAACAATTTTAACGTCATTTAAGAGTAATTTTCAAGAGCTTTCAAATGATGGGTCACATGACCTGTGACGTGACGTTTAACGTACGTCAAAATATATAAAGTGAAATTTTGACGTATTTTTAGGAACTTGTGCCATCATGTGATATGTCATTTGAAAGGGCTAAAGATTGTCTTTCCAATGACATAATTTTAATTTTCATTTTTCTACGATGTTCATAGCCTAAGTTATGGCCATTTTTGTGGGTAACCTCCAGAAATAACGAACTACAAATGGCCTGTCGCAGAGGATTTGCGGAGTAAAAAAATAACTCCATTTTTACGCCCTTTTGGACTCAAAGTCACAGCATAACTGTGTAGTATGAAGCATTAACGCTTCTTTTAGACACTTTGATGAAACAAATGGGAAGTGTCGCGTTTTCTGTAACAACGTTTAAACGTTGCTCGTAGCAACAGGCAAATAACTCCATTTTACGTAGCGTATAACTTTGGAACCAAGCCACTGCACGAGATTTCAAAGCTAAACGTCATAATGCCACACATGGTTCTAACTGATACTTCAAAATGAAGTTGACATGTTCATTATCAATATGAACAGGATAGTATAAGTATAATAACAAGTCTAGTGCGTCTAGTTTAGACTAATTTGACCATTCCCTGTGATGAAAAAGATAATTTATCCTTTAACAGCAGAATTCTTAATATTTTTGGCAAAAATTTTTTTCACAATTTTGCCAAATTTTCCCAATCATAATGGGATTTCATCACACAAAGCACATAGCAAAGTTAGCAAGCACACTTAGCAAAGTTTTGAGCGGCCGTAGCTTTTTTGACAGCATGGAGATACTGGAAGGATTTTGGCATTCATTTGAAAGCAAATTACGAGAGCTGTCGAGTGATGGGTGACATGGCCCTGTAGGTTAACGTTGAGCTTGCGTCATAATTTATAATCGGAAATTTAAACATTTCAACGTGAATAGTATACGTCAAGTAAGGTGTCATTTGAAAGCGCTTTCTGTTCTGAGTTGAGTGCCGTCAATTATGTGTTTGTACGTCAACGTTGAAGCAAGTTATGACGCTTTCAATGTTGCTTACCATATGCCACGAACTATCGCTAGATCATCAGACAGTCATCGTAGTAGATGTTCGAGCCCGAAAATGTGAGTGTAAAAATTTTTTCATTTTTTCAAACCGTTTTAGCGGCTCAGCGGTTCATTTAACCGACTAACTCTGAATAGAAAACGTATTGTCCTTAATCTCTGCTATTTAATAACGCGGAAAAACAAAGTTATTACTTGGAGCGGTTCCTAAGTTGTTATCATTTTCTCTTTTTTGCCGAAAAATTTATATAGTATAGTAAGGTAATAAGGTAACAAGTCTAGTGCGTCTAGTTTAGACTAGTTCGACCATGTCGTATATATCTAAATTAAGTCTATTTATGTTATATACATTCTTTCAAAAACTAAATTCAATTGTTTTGGGATTTGATCACCCATGGTGTGATATGCAGTACAATCAGCCCTTTTTATTAAATATTTCTGGGGCCATAACGTTTGATATCGGTCGTGCGAGAATAATAATTTTAACGTCATTTGAGAGGAAATTGATAGAGCTTTCAAATAATGGGTGAAATGGCCTTCAACTTGACGTTAAGCTTGCGTCATAATTTAGAATTCGAAGTTTAAACGTTTAAACGTGAATGGTATACGTCAAGTAAGGTATCATTCGAAAGCGCCTACTGTTCTGAGTTGAAAGGTGTCAATTTTATGTTTTTACGTTAACGTTGAGGCAAGTGTGACCGGGTGGGTTACAAGTAGGTTGCGTTGCACTGCACTGTACGCTCAGCAACCTTCGAGCAGGTCATATTCCCACCCTGAGCTATTCTTGCGTAACTGTCTGTCAGAGGTAACTTAGTCCTAATACTACGCCCTAGTTCAACAATGAACACACACACAGAATAGGCACAAGAACGTTTATTGCAATACACGAAGAAACAGTAGTCAACTGTGAGTGGGGTGTGAGCATGCAGGTGTGAGCCTGGGCTGATCCTGTGTAGTGTTGAGTCTCAAGCTAGACTCGCTGCTTCTACTAGAGCCTAATGTTTAGCCCAAGCCGGCTTCTCTTAGAGTCTCAAGCTAGACTTGCTGCGCTGCTCCTAAAGAGCCTAAGTTAAGTTCAGCCCAAGCTGGCTGCTCATTCATCGATTCTCTAAACTAAACTAACTGCGCTGCTCCTAAAGAGCCTTCAATTCAGTTCAGCCCTAGCTGGCTGCTCGTTGAGTCTCGAACTAGACTAACTGCGCTGCTCCTAAAGAGCCTTCAGTTCAGCCCAAGCTGGCTGCAAGTTGAGTCTCGAACTAGACTAACTGCGCTGCTCCTAAAGAGCCTTCAGTTCAGTTCAGTTCAGCCCTAGCTGGCTGCTCGTTGAGTCTCGAACTAGACTGATGGAGCTAAGGGCAGCTCCCTTTTATACTCTACCAATTGAGTCATAATTACTCATAGCTTATTCACTTTGTGTGACCTTTAATTTGTGACTCTTATGTTAGTCACACTACAGTCATGTTGCGTAATGGCGTGACAAATAATTTAAGCCTAGGTACCAACACCTAAGTAATAAAATGTTGACCGGTTACACAAGTTATGACGGTCTGAATATTTGAGAATTAAATGACACTATAATATCATCTTACATTCGTGAGGTAGTAGATGTTCGAGCCCGAAAAATGCCAGTATGAAAATTTTTATTTTTTTCAAACCGGTTTAGCGGTTAAAATCGGTTTCCTTTACGAACTGACTTCAATAAAAATTTTTTGGCCACGCTGTCGGCTATCTGATAACATAAAATTGACGTTTCTGCGTAGAGCCGGTCCTCATTTATTGTAATTATTTTTGAGCAAGAAAGTTTATATAGTATAGTAAGGTAAGTATAGTAAGGTAATAATTAATCCTTTGGCTTGTTGCCACTTTTTCGTATGAAATGCTTTATGGATATTGACCAAACTTTGGTGGAAGGGTCCCCCCCTTGAGTACTGGCACCCCCCAACTATGGTACGGTATATACTTGATGGACTCGTGGCCCCTCGGGGGCCCGGGTCACGTGACCTTGAAAACTGGATCTGGTGTGTATGGACGAAACCTGTTGGGTTTATGTTTCAGCCATTAGGGGGTGTAAAAAGTGGGTTTTAGGGGTCGAATTTTCGAAATTTGGATTTTGACGTCCCTAGGGGTAATTT
>JASANF010016923.1:0-27827 GCA_030248245.1 Trissonchulus sp. WLG1_4
GGCTCTGATTGAAATAATCTAAACTAGACGCACTAGACTACCAATCTAATCAAAATTTCCAGGGATCTCTTTGGCCAATATTTTACGAGTCGGCTAAATATTGTTTGTATATATACAGTCATAGTGGTTACTAACGGGTAAATCTATGAATTGAACTCGACGAATATAAAAAACAGTAAAAACTTTGAATAGCCGTACAAAATAACAGAAAATTTTCCCTTAAGAACACAGAAAATAAATACACCTAGTACATTTACATCACCAAATAATGTATATAAAGAACATATTATATAATACTAACAACAGCACAAACTATGTAGTAAATTTTAAAATGATTTTTTAATACAATATTTTTGGATAACGTAACAATAACTAACGAATCAAACCCTTTATTGAAGGTAATTTATACGAAATTTCTTCAAAATTTTACCATAAAAACAGTCGAAAAGTTTTCTCCACAGTGGGATTTTTTTCGCAAAAACGTTCGCCATTGCGAAGAAAAATCGGCGATTGGAAAAAATATATCAAACCATTTTTTAAAAAATATTTGCGCTGAGGACGTGAACTAGCAAAGTCCCCGCGTTGGTTTTTGTGACTGGACTGGAAAAAAATTTTACTTCCAACTTGCCAAATTTTAACCAAAATTCTCTCCCCGCACAAAAACCTCAAAAATGGTCAACATGAAAAAATATTTCATCACGGACATATTATTATAATAAAATCCTGTATTTTAAAACTGAAAGTTTTAATCTTAATACACTTATTTACGTATATTACCAAAAATATTCACAATCGTTACTAATAATATACCAAGCTCGTACCCGCAAAATGGCGATTGTAAACCATACACAAATCTTTCACAACAGCTGATCAAGCTATTTAATATTAAACTTAATATTAATTACGGACACCCTTACGGACAAGTATGAATTAGGCATTAATTTAATCTGCTAAATCATACGTGGGCAGGTAGCAAATGATGGGAGGAGGAGCCACCGGAGTGGGGGGAGGGGGGAGTGCGGAGCAACTTTTTCTGTATGGGCGGGGTTGAGCTTGTCATCTTAGGGGGGGGGGGGGGGCTGACAACCCCCCACGCCCATGTATTGGCTAAATCACTTAGCCACCCATCCTTAGCTAAGCTCAAATCCGGCGCCCGACTCGACGGCATAAAGCAAACGCTCACGCATCACCGCCTCTGATTCGAACGGCGGCAGTTTCAGCAGATTCATGCACGTGGAAGCCGTAGGGAGGCGGTCGGTTCCGGTCACCTGTTGGACATTCAGCGGGGGATAGAGGTGTTTGAATCCCAGCAGAGGGGGTCGTGAGCAGCTGGTCACAAACTTCAGTAGGGCGTGTCGCTGGGCCGGCGAAAATTCATTCACAACTCGCCAAAAGGTCTCAATCACCGGGTGGTCGTTCTCATAGCCGCCGCTATAGTAACAATTGGATCGCATATCAGCCAGGTCAATGTCAATATCGGCCCCAGAGATCAGAATTTGCAGCTCGGACGGATCGAACATGCTCAGCCAGTCCAGATCGATTAGATCCGCCAAGCCTTCACGGAAATAGGCAGTCTGGGCCTGGATCTGACCGTTCAGATAGTAGTCGGCTACCCGGTGAATATACTCCATGCTGTTACCGTTAGTCACTATCACTTGGGAGCCTGAAATTAGGAAATAAGAATAAAAAATTAATTAGGGCGGATTTCACAAAGGAGGTTTTACTAAACAATGGTTTTAAACCACGGTTTTACATGATTGCGCACATTTTCATTACGAGCTCTTGCCTTATACGTTACGAATTTCGTACATTTTCGAAAACCGTGGTTTTAGCATTAGCTCAACTTAAATTTCAGCAGACCAGCGACCGCCTGTGCGGCAGGTTTGAAATTTCAACTAAGCTACAAAGCGGGTTTAAAAAAATCGACGAAATTCGTAATGAATCAGGCGATATTTCACAATGGAATTATGTGCAAATCAGAAAACCATAGTTTAGTAAAACCACCTTTGTGAAATCCACCGTCCTCTCTCAAGGGTTACATTTATGGAAGCTGAAACTGCGCTACTACGCACTGCCCTTTTGGAAGCAAAGAGAAATCTAATGATGTAGCGAAACACCAGGGTTTTATTCAATTTTAAGCCTGTTATCTTATCACGAAAACATTATATACAATTCTTGTCAAGTGTCACAAAAACTTGAAATTACATCACAACAGTGAACTAACTGTACCAGTATATACCGACCATAAAATATACTCCAAAACTAATTAAACACACCATTAGGACAAAGTTCCACAGTTCGAATGACCCCCAGTTCTTCGACGGTCAGCGAGAAGTCTAGATGCAAATCCTTCACGTCGCCTTCAAATCGCTTTAAATACAGTAAATTTCGGTGCAAAACTGGGTCTAGCGAGGAGAGGTGGTGAATATTAGCCGGGCGGGATAGCAATTTGAGCAGAAAAAAGTGCGCAAACGGCAGCTCAACCAGCATATTTTCATAAACCGCTTTGGCCAGCATTCGACCGAGGAAAAAATAATGCTGCCGATACTCGGTCGGAAATAATTTCGGCGCAATAGGATTTGGATACAGTTGGCCTTCGCTTGTGGCGCAAAAAAATCCGCGACCCGGATCAAAACCCGCCTTCAGAAGTTCGGACAAAAATTCGCGAAAAATTCCGCCCCCGTCTATTCCGGCTTCGTCCAGGCCAGCCCAGTTGGCCATGGAAACCCGGATGGCGTAGCGGAGATTGGGCGCATTTTCCGGCGACAGACGATCAAAAGCGTCTTCGTAGAGAAAATTCCGCCGGGCCCGAACCGAAACGGCTTGATCCCAACGAGCGCCTCCATTTTCCTGCCTATCTTCGGCGATCAAATTCTGCAAAATCTGCACGCGAACTTCAAAGGGAACTGTGAAGGGCAATTTTCGCAACACAGCCACCGATCGCAGTTCAGAGGCGCTCAAAGGCATGGACATTTCTTCCCCGGCTTCTTCGAAATCCTTGCGCGACAAAATTCGCCTCAGATCTAGAAAAACGCCGCCCCCAGACTGTCCGCGAGTTCGTTTGATGGCCTTGAAATACTGCAGCACATTTGACTGGCCGGCAGCCGCCAGCCAATGACCGGGCGGCGCAAATTTGCATCTCCCATCGCGCTCTTGCAATGATTGCAGCAATTGCACGACGCCCTCGAAAGCCTGGTTGAACTCCAGGGCGCTCGAGTGGTCAATTTGGTCCACAGTGGTCGAGAGACTCCAAGAGTTGCCTCGATGCTCGGGGTAGGCCAGAGTTACCAATCCCAGGGCCGTATCTCTCAGCTGGGCACTAAGCTGCACCAGCTCCGCATAACTGAAGGGCACAAACTGAATGAAAGACGATCGACCAGCCGTAGTATCCTGGGCTCCAAAGTTCGTTATTCCAGTACTACTACTATTACTGCTACTACTACTACTAGTAGTAGTAGCACTAGTAGTACTACTAAATTGATCCAAATCAATAAATTCTTCATCATGAATGGCTAGTAGAGTCATTGAGAATAGGGCACAGAATGCTCGTAGGGGAGGAATCACTAGTTCACGCTCTGAAACGCTCAATTCGCTACCATGTCGAAGCAGTTCGATCAGAGGTCGGCTCGTACCTCCAGTCACCGATTCGCGGCCATTGGACAAGATCAACTGCCAAAGTGACCGTAGAAATTTTGGCCTAAATGCCAAGGCATATAACAGTCGGGTAGGTCGAATAGCGGGCGGAAAATCGAGTAAATATCGAGCTATATGACACAGCGTGAAAGTATCACCAAAATTCAGACAAACATCCACTAGAGAATCATTGTTAGCCACCTGTAGACATTTCTGCATCATAATAATCGTAACACTGGATCCATTTACTAAGTTAGCACAGCTTAACAGTTGGAGTTCTTCTTCAGAAAAAGTTTTAGCTTTCTCCGACACAACTTTCAGTATGGGCACCAAGGCTTGCGTGACGGCAAACGTTTGCATTTTAGCACTACTAAACCAATTCGCACTCAGCAGCAATAGCGCTCCGCTCAAGTCCCATGAATGGACGGCCAAAAGGCCACGACTAACAGCGGTCAGGGCTTGCTCAATGGGCAGCTGGGGCCAAAGGGCCAGAGCCGGAATCAAAAAATAGTGCACCCCAATGCTGACAGGCGGGGCAAAGAGTTGTTCAAATGCCATAGCAATGATTGACAGGGCGTCCGGACTGTGACCAATCAGACCACACTGGACTGCTTTTAGTAGACTTTCGGCCAATGGGGTGGGAGGGCGGGGCGAAGGCTCCATCAGGTCGGCAGGGATTCGATAGTCAATCAAATATCGAAAACACTGAAAGTAGCCGCGCAAAAAGCAATGCCGTCTGACCAGAGCCGTGAATTCGGGACTACTCTGTTCGGCGTCAAACAAAAACACCTCCACCGTACGCAACGCCATTGACAGGGAAACATCTGTTTGTGGCGCCAGCTGTCCCAAAAAACGCAAACACTGCACCAAAAACTGTTTCATCGGCTGCAAAAACATCTGTGGCCTTTGCCAAATCTGTCCTTTCAGCTGTATGGCCACTTTGGCCAGGGCTTGCAGTCGTGGCAGGTCGCCACTGGAGAACGAACCGAACCCATTGAACCGACTCAGCTGCCATTTGAGCCATTCAATGTCCGGCGTCGTGTGGCGCATGGCGGCGTCAAATTCCTCCCGTAGCCGCTGGGCCAGGCGTCTACGGGCCAAATGGCCACGCCAACCCGACTGAATGGCCACGGCGGCTTCGGTTTCCCGACGGCTGGCCGCCCGGCGATCTCGCTCCTCCCGGATGCGACTCAGCAGATCTTGTCGCTGGGAAAGGTCGCCGGCCGGATACTGCCCCTTCGGCACCCCCTCGAACAGGAAACTGGATAAATTTGTCGTCATGCTTCTTCCTCTCTCTCTACAACTATTATTGCAGTTTCAGCCAAGCTTCAGCAATGATCACAATCGTCATCATAACTTCTAAAAAAAAAACCCCCCCCCCCCCCCCCCCCCCCCCACCCCCCCCCCCCCCCCCCCCCCCACACCAACACCAAACCTCACCCACAAACCCACACACACACTCAAACACACTCACACACACTCACACACACTCTAACACACACACACACACACACACACACACACACACACACACACACACACACACACACACACACACACACACACACACACACACACACACACACACACACACACACACACACACACACACACACACACACACACACACACACACACACACACACACACACCCCCCCCCCCCCCCCCCCCCACACACAAACACACACACACACACACACACACACACACACACACACACACACACACACACACACACACACACACACACACACACACACACACACACACACACACACACACACACACACACACACACACACACACACAAATATATATATATATATATATATATATATATATATATATATATATATATATATGTACATAATCAATCATATAAACCAATATAAAATTATTACCGCTCTATCCTTTTCTAACCTCACTACTACCAGTAAGCATCATCTTGATGGAAAAAAACAGTAGAAAAAAATGTAGAAAAACGTGAAAACCGATTTACTGCTTTATTATATTCTCTTCTACTCTCCTGTGCGGATTTGCTACGTCTTAATGTTCCGAAAAACTGATGGAAACAACCAAGCAGTCCAGCAGTAACACTCAATGACTCAATTTTTTTCAAAACTTATACTATATATAGTGAATGTGAAACACTTCAATTTGGGATTGAATTTGAAACAATAATACTTCAAGTATTTTGAGCCAAATTCAGGTGTTTCACTAACTTAGAAGCAAAACTTTGGGGATAGGGTTATGTTCTCAATTCCAGGCAGGTTCCTCTGTTGAAAAACCATATATACTGTCCACTGCCTCATTATATATATACGAACTAAGTCATTAATCAATGAAAAAAGGGATCAAGTGCAGTTGGGGGCGAAGAATAGTGGACCTTTTTTTGGAGTAGAGCACCTCAAGGGAAGCATTTTTTGTAATACAACCCCTATCCACATATTTGGATTTTCTGAGCTATGACCATTTGAAAAATGAATTTTCAGTGTTTTTGGAAGTGAACCCACCTCCGAAGACGGTTCGGGGATGAGGCTGTCCTGAGGACCCGGCACTATCCTTTCCGTCCTGTCACGGTCGCCAGAATGTTGAAAGAAAGAGGAGACCCAAATTTAGAAAGAAGAAATAAATGGAGGCGCCGGGAATCGAACCCGTGCCGCCTGCGTCGACAACAGGAATGCTAACCACTACACCACAGCCCCCGAGTCTCATAAGCCCTAAGTCTCATTTATAACAGATACGTAACTCCTAACTAGATATGTAACTCGTAACTATTTTGACTTACGTCTGGGCCCTGTTGCTCAAGTCTTACAATTGTACTATAGGAAATTTTACAAATGTTACAATACATATAATTGTTTACGATTGTTAGATTTTACAAGAGCTGCAGTTGTGACAACTGGTTTGAGCAACAGGGTTCATCTGGTCAGCGAAACTTCACCAAGAAATAAAGCCTCCGCCTTGATTATGTTGTAAATGAGAATTAGGGCCTATGAGACTCGGGGGCTGTGGTGTAGTGGTAACATGCTTGACTTCGAAGCAGGCGGCCCGGGTTCGATTCCCGGCGCCTCCATTTCTTTCATTCTTTCTAAATTGGGGCCTCCTCTTTCTATTCAACATTCTGGCGACCGTGACAGGACGAAGCGGATAGGGCCGGGTCCTCAGGACAGCCTTATTCCCGAACAGTCTTCGGAGGCGGGATAGGAGCCCCATGCCCTGGGTTGAGGTTGGCACTGCAACCCTTACGGTATATACTCGTGCTGTGTGCAGTATGAATGTGTACATAGTTTCTTTCTTGTGTGGTCCCTCGGTTAAGGGTAATCCGAAAAAAACCCTCGGTTTCGGTTAGGGTGAACAGGAGAAAACCCTCGGTTTCGGTTAAGGGTGAGCCAGTTAAAAAACCCTCTGTATTGGTTGGGCATCGTTCTAGGTCGATCGAGAACCCCTGTGGTTGCGGGTAAGCAAGGAAACCCTGAGTGTGGTATGAGTGAAGTAGGCTTAGAGGCCTACGTGTGAATGTGCTGTGCCCTTGAGGCATCGGGTTCGCCCCGGGAGCATGAGTACCGACCGAGTATTGTTGCAGGGTCGCAACGGTGTTCGAAGGGGGACCCTGTTGTAAATGAAAATTAGGGCCATAAGACTCGGGGGCTGCGGTGTAGTGGTAGCATGCTTGACTGCGAAGCAGGCGTCCCGGGTTAGATTCCCGGCGCCTCCATTTCTTTCATTCGTTCTAAATTGGGGCCTCCTCTTTCTATTCAACAATTAAAACCCCCGTTTAGACCTTCACGAAAAAATAAAGCCCCTGCCCTGAATAAAGCCCCCGTTCGGACTTGCACGAAACAATAAACCTTCCGGGACATTATTCGAGGAAATACGATAACTTACCTCAACTATGATTTGCCTGTGATTTGCTCAGTAATAATACTTGTGTGTGCGTGTTTTTTTGAATTTTATTGTCGTACTTTGTTTATGAATGTATATGTATATTGTATGTCATGTAATGTAATTGTATTTGGTATATTTTGGTATTATTTTTGGGGACAAATTTCAAAAGTGAGGAGGGAAAGAACCACCCTCCTGGGCGCCTACTGAATCTCTTTGCCCTTCTAGGTTTCTAGTTTGCATAACCAATAGGTGCGAAGAATGGAAAGTCATGTTCGGTGATTGTTTGTAATTTTGACTGATAGAATCGAGGGATGGAAAGCCCCACAAACCCAACACCGGGGGGAGGGGGTGGGCGCCTACTGAATCTTCTTACGCTTCCAGGTTTTCAGTTTGCCTAACCAAAAGGAGCGAAGAATGGAAAGTCATGTTGGGTGATTGCCTGCAATTTCGACTAACAGTATTGAAGGATGGAAAGCCCCACAAACCATATATATACATCAGGGATCGACCGGAGTTCCGGTTCCGGTTCCGGTTCCGGTACTTTTTGGTTCCGGTTCCGGTTCCGGTTCCGGTATTTTAAAAGTACCGGAACCGGAACCGGAACCACTATTTCTCTGACAAAGGATTTTGCTTTTAATTTTGTGTTATTCGTCCATGAAAATTTTCCGATAGGCCTCCAACTGACCACAATTCTCCTAAAAATCGAAATTTTCTTCAGATTTTGTTCTGGCGAGCCTCTTGCGACTTTGTAGCTAGTTTAGTCTTCGTCTTGTTTATTATTCTCTTTCATCAAAGCTCATGCGTTCAACATATTCTGTGCTGTACGCGTATATATAAATATTGCATACTTATACATGTACATATACTTTAAATACAAATACAAAATACAATACAAATTTATACAAATATACACTAGCTTAATACATTGTTATCGTTTGTGCTTTATTGTCTCAAAATGGATATTGTAATAATTATAGTACTATATAGTACTAGGACTACATACAAATAGCTTTTGATTTTTTATTCTAGCATTCTTATGTTGCAGTGCTTATTCTTTATCAACAGTGCTGTGCTTTTTGTGTCCAACTTCTTGTATTACTTCAACTAGCTCAATGAAAGCCGAAGGTCGAAGGTCCTCGGTTTTTTACGCTACACTGAAAAAATTATGTAATCTGTGTAAACCTTAAGCCTGATTCACACGAGATGGATTTTTAGGGGGATCCCCTTGCGTCCCCACGCGTCCCCGAGGGGATCCCCTTGGGGACGCAAGGATATCCCCAGACGCCCGTGACTTTATTTGATTGGCCACTGCATGTAGATCCCCATCCCGTTGGGGTCGCGTGGGGACACCCACGGGAATCCCCCTGAGGAAGATCCCCTTGAAAATTCCCCTCGTGTGAAACAGGCTTTACTATCTAACATCTAGGAGAGGGGGCGACGGTACAGCCGCCCCCCGCCCCCCAATTTTCTCCAAGTCAGGGTTTTTTTTGGGTCCATGAGTGGGTCCAGCCAGACTCAAGTTCTCTTAACTGGACCCAGCAAAAATTAACCTGACCGAAGCCAGCCCAAGGGCGTAGATAGGGAGGGGGGTCGCGAGGGCCGCGATCCCCCCCTTTTGGTTCCCTTAAGAAGTTATCCTTAAGGTCAACCTTAAGAAATTGTCAACAAGGGTCCCCCCTTTGGTTTTTATCGCCCCGCCGAAAAAATTTCTTGATAGGTCTCCAATTGACCAAATTTTGCCTAAAAATCCAAAAATTTTCGAATTTTTTTTCTGAGGGCGACCCTATCCAGACCCCTGTATCTCTATGGCTGACTACTCATTATTATCTTTCATCAAAGCCTATGCATGTCTACAAAAGTACATTATGCTGAATGTACTTGTATAATACACTGTATCATACACTGTACCTGTCGGAAAAAATTTCTGATACGACTTGAGTTATCCAAATTCGGCGTAAACAGTTAAAAAATCTCCCATTTTTTTCTGGGGGCTGCCGCCCCCAGACCCCCGCAACCCGTGGCTCACTGATCTTGCGTTTGCACTGCGAATTAAAGTGCTAAATTACTGTAATACTAAAATAAAGTGTATTTAAGTGTATAGACAGTCAAAAGTGTATAGAAGGGTTGCATATACAAAATGTAAAAGTGAACAAAAAATTTTTTTCAAAATATTGCAAAATATAGGGTCTTTTTGAAGGGGGTTCCGGTTCCGGTTCCGGTTCCGGTTCCGGTATTTTTAGGTGGTTCCGGTTCCGGTTCCGGTTCCGGTAGTTTTAGGGTTCCGGTCGATCCCTGATATACATGTATGAGGGGGAGATGGGGGGACCCCCCCCATAAAATCGAGGGGCCGGCGGGAGATCCCCAAAGTTTGGGCAAAATTTTAAAAAAATGGCATTTTTTTGCAAAATTTTCACAAAATTTGTTAAATTTAGGGTATTTTTGGCGGACCAGGGAAGGAGTATCCCCAAAATTTGGCCAGATAGGCCCCCCAAAATTTTGACCCCGTTACATGTATGCCACAAACCCAACAACCGGGGGGGGAAGGGTGGGCGCCTACTGAATTTGCTTAACCGTCTAGGCTTACATTTTGCATAAAATTAAAATTTTAAAACAATAATTTTAAAATTTTTGTTTTTAGTTGAGGGATGATGTGCTTCAGTCTGAGCGTACACTTGCTACCTTCGGTGAAACAGTTGGGGCGACCACTGGCTTCATGGGTTTTCTCCACGTGAAGTACAAGACACTGAAGATCTGATTATGGCGTGGAAATCTTCTGACAGTGATGCTGAAGCCTTTTACGGCTTCTCTCCTTCAGAAGTGAGAACCTCGGAAAGGCGCGTGCACAGGCAACTAAAAAACTGGGATCGTAACAATATCTTGGACCCCAGCACATTCCTAAAAGTCGGAACTTGGAATGTGCAAATGCTAGCCGATGAAGCTTGAAAATCAAGTCTGGCAGATGATTTGGCTAAATTTGGGCTGGATTTTGTCGGTCTAACTGAAGCCAGAATGGTCGGCCATGGGCATACGACAGCAAAATTGGGTGATAATGTATACCACATACACCATACTGGGCACAGCACGACAGCTACTCATGGGGTAGCTATAGCACTATCCAACCGTGCCTCCACCGCCCTGCACAGCGTGTGCCATGTCAACGAACGAATCATGATGAGCATCCGCCTGAAGTGCTGGCTCGGTTATATGACTGTCGAGGACGTTCTCATTCCCCAACTGGCCAAGCTCTACAACAAGATCTATCTGGTTAAGTAAGCACTCGCCTAGCAAATGGCAGCATGCTGTGGCCACGGTTAGCAACGGTTTGTGAGATCACTCGCCCTAAGCTTAACCAACAGTTCACGCTTGGGCTTCAGTAAGCGCCACATAGAGCGTTCTTAAATTTGTAATATATATTTGCTCACAAAAATTCTCGCACTGCATATTATTTGACAGAAACGTGGCTTAATGAAGAAGCCTATTAAAAACTCTAGCACCGGTATTCATAAAAGTGTAAGCTCGGCTTTTTATCCGGACTTAGAGCAAGCCAGGCTTAAAATAAATATCGGCTTTTCGTATTCATAAAACCAAGCTCGGCTTTTTATCTAGGCTTTTTGGTATTCATGAAAGCTGGGATAAAAAGCTGGGCTAATGGTATATATTCATAAAAATCAAGCTCGGATTAAAATTCTGGCTTCCACGTGTATTTTATTGCTTTTCTCATTAAGACTAGAAAACTCGGATAAAAAGCTAGGCTTGGTCAAGCCTGGATTGACCAAAAAACTCGGATAAAAATCCAGGCTTGAGAGCAAGGCTAGCTTTTTATCAAGGCTTTTTCAACTCAGACTTACGGAAAAAAAGCCGAGCTTTTTATTCCGACTTTTATGAATACCGGCCCAGGGTATACTACGTTTCACAAAAAACAATCACAAACAAAAAAACCAACATTTCCTCCAAAACAAAAAGGGAGTGCGTTGATTTTGGTTAGAAGTTTTCGTCTTAGTTTCTGTCATATTTCCTTCCTTTTTGTGCTGTTTTTCCGCCCTTTTTTGTAATATTTTTGTCATTTTTCCGTGACTTTTCAGTCACTTTTCTGTCAATTCGAACTTACATCTTTGTGTAAACTTGACAATTGTTTTTTGGTTACCACGTTTTCACACCATAAAAAAGTTATTTACTGTTTAAAATGGTGCGATTGCAGTTTGCAGATTCTGTGGATGTAGCAAACTTGTTTGTTTATGCATACATAGAAGCACATTTAACGATACATATGTTTACCCAAAAACAGTCATTGTTGTGAGGTTTTGTAGTCTGGCTTGTTTAGTGTTGGCTCAAGGCTTGATTTTTGTGCAAAATTTTTTTTAAAAAATAGAATTTCAGCTGTTCCTGCTCGGCTCGCAGCGGCCGAAACCTATTTAAAGTTTTTAGATACAGGCGTGGCAGAAATTCTTATACGGCAATGTATTTTTTCTTTGTTCTTTTGATACACACGTTTTCTTTTATTTAATTTGAGCACTCCAGTGATGGTCGTTTTCGCAATTTTTTCTGAAACCCGTGTTTTCTCTGTTCTAAACGTGCTTATATAATGTTTAAAATTTTTTGGAATCAAAACAAAGGCACGTTGAACGCGTTCCTTCCGAAAAATTGGCCAAATTCATCAGAAACGTCCAATTTTTGACCAATTAAAACTGGGCCTCAATTTAGGCTTGGGGTCAGTGGCGTATTTAGGGGGGCGGGGCTGGGGGGGCTGCACCCCCCCTTAGCGGTTTGAGCCCCCCCCCCCCTTTAGAGGGTCGCAGCCCCCCCTTTTCCGAAAATGCAAAAGCTGACAAAAGTGTTTCTGATTCATCCACAATTGACAAATTCTACCTTCAAAATTCAAAAATCTCAAAGTTTTTGTTGATGTTTTTTCTGATTAGATAACCTTTTTTCATTGTGCATGCCTGTATATATGCCAGGTCTATTATCATATTCGTGTTAATTGATTAATGTCTCACATGTTTGTATAGTCAGATAGGGTAAAAAATACAAAATTAAATACAATACAAAGTACAACGTTTTTTGCTTTGCTGCATAAATGTACTATGTATATACACAGGGTGTCGGTCTGGGGTGGGACTTGTCCCAGATTTTTCGAAATTTTAAGGGGGCTTGCCTCTATGTTTCGGTAGCATGAACTGACAATATGTAAAGTAAAAATTTTCAGTTTTAGCCTTAAACTGGGAGGTTTTTGCAAAATTTGGATATTTTTTGCTATTTTTTCTGGTTTTCTTTTTGTTAATTTTTATTTTTGAAGTATTTTACACCAATCTGGGTCGATGTTTGAGTTTTTGGGCACCTTTTTCCAGTTTACATTCGGTTGGGGGGGGGAATTATTTTGCTCATAAATCGCTTCGTACCCCATCTTTTAATAAAAATATAAAACCCCCATCGTCAGCCAAGCCCCCAATCTGATCTCTAGCCCCCAAAATAGCTGTCGCCCCTTTTAATAAAAATCTACAGTGAAATTATTGGTGTTAAAACCCTTAGGGGTGGGATAAGTCGGAAAAACGCCATTTTTTCGCCTAATGATCCGGAGTCCCCCTATATCCCCCAAACCGAGGGGGGGGGGTTAAATTTGAACGCTCTTTCGAATAGGCTAGGTCAGAAGTTTGTAATTTGTAAGCTTCAGCTGGAAATCAAACTTTGTCCAAAAACTTTACATGAACTTTTTTGCGCAAAATTGGATTTAGGCAAAAATACTGCATCAAATAAAAACTTGCTGCTACCATTGAAAGAGTAACTTCTAAGCTACTAAATGCTGAAAAAATTTTGTAAATCGGTTCAGGCTTTGAAGACTTACGAAACTTTTTCTGATGCTACCAGGACCACGCTGATTGAAGTTCAAGTACAGCACAAGTAGTTGGCGGGGGGGGGGGGGGAATAGTGGACCTATTTTTTGGAGTAGAGCACCGGTGCTCTACTCCAAAAAATAGGTCCATTATTCCCCCCCCCAACCGCACTTGATCCCATGATTCAATGTTTAAGCAATAAGCATTTGTTTTTAAGTAAAAATAGTAACAGGTAGAATTTCCAGTGAGCGAAATTTTAAAGACTCAGGGCCAGGGGTCGAGGGAATTTCCGATAAATTCAGGGAAATTTACGATGTATACTTTCTCTCCGGATCCGGATTCAGGGATCAAGCGCTTTTTGTGGGGGGATACGATATTACGAACTTACGATACACATTTTCATTTCATTTTCATACGCATTTTCATTAAAAATTAAACAGCAAACACGTTTTCATATACAGGTTTTCGTATGCGCTGAGTTCGTTTTTTAGCATTTTCCAAGCGAAAAAATGCTGATATATCGTTTTTCGAAAAAAATTCGGGTGAGGGTGCAAGAAGAAGAAGTAGGGTCATATCTCAGAAAATCCAAAAAAAGAAATAGGGGTTCTTGAAGCAAAAATGCTTCCCTCAAGGGGCTTTACTTAAAAAAGGTTCACTATTACCCCCCCCCAACTGCATTTAACCTATTTTTGTATTTTTCTTGTTAAAAATGTAGTTTGCATTGTCGATGGTTAAAATCTCAAAAAAGCTCCAACTCCTGGGACTGCCGCCCCCAGCAGACCCCCGCGCAACGCTGCTGTTCTTTTTCAACTTCATATACATGAAGATTCCAATTATGCAGCTAACACAAAGTAAATACGGATATGTATATATGTTTCATTTTAACCCCCTTCCCCCGTCGAAGGTCAAGGTGCAGCCCTCCCCCTGCCTGCCTGCCCCTCCTGGATACGCCTCTGGTGCGTGTATGTAAAGGCCAATTCACACGCGATTTTATTGCGATTTTGTCGCAGCATGTTCGCCGCTGCGGCAAAACGCACTGTCTGAACAAACGCAGGTAGGGATTTCTGACCCCCGAACCATCCATGTAAGGGGTTCAAAATTTGGGGGCCTCTCTGGCCAAATTTGGGGACCCTCCCCCCCCCCGGACCGACCAAAAATACCCTAAATTTTACAAGTTTGTGAAACTTTCCCAAAAAGTGCCGTTTTTATTATATTAATTTTGCCCATGTTTCCAGGACCCCCCCCCGGCCCCTCGATTTTGGGGGCTGCCACCCCCTCATCATCTATGCCCTTAAACCTCCCCCCTTGCTATGCTTATGATTATATAATTATATTTTGCCTAAATTCTACCGAAATATATACCTAGCAAAATAGCTGCAGAAGTAAGGAATTGCGGCGGAAAACTGAACGAAAAGAAGCTGAAAAGTAAACGAAAATATGCGAAACAGTGAACGAAAAGAAGCGGAAAACTGAACGAAATAAAGCGGAAACAATAAAGAAAAAACGCGGAAATGTCAAAGAAATTAAACAGAAAACTGAAAGAAATAAAACGGAAAAGTGAAACAATTGAAGAGGAAAAAGAACGGAAAACTAACTGAAATAAATTGACGGAAAAGTGACGGAAACTTGGACTTTTTGTCGGAAAAATAACCGAAAAATGACAAATATGTGATAGAAATCTGTCGGAAAAGTGGAGGAAAAGTAATCGAAAACCGTTTTTCTGCTTCGAAAACACTTGCTACCTTCGGTGAAACAGTTGGGGCGACCACTGGCTTCATGGCTTTTCTCCACGTGAAGTACAAGACACTGAAGATCTGATTATGGCGTGGAAATCTTCTGACAGTGATGCTGAAGCCTTTTACGGCTTCTCTCCTTCAGAAGTGAGAACCTCGGAAAGGCGCGTGCACAGGCAACTAAAAAACTGGGATCGTAACAATATCTTGGACCCCAGCACATTCCTAAAAGTCGGAACTTGGAATGTGCAAACGCTAGCCGATGAAGCTTGAAAATCAAGTCTGGCAGATGATTTGGCTAAATTTGGGCTGGATTTTGTCGGTCTAACTGAAGCCAGAATGGTCGGCCATGGGCATACGACAGCAAAATTGGGTGATAATGTATACCACATACACCATACTGGGCACAGCACGACAGCTACTCATGGGGTAGCTATAGCACTATCCAACCGTGCCTCCACCGCCCTGCACAGCGTGTGCCATGTCAACGAACGAATCATGATGAGCATCCGCCTGAAGTGCTGGCTCGGTTATATGACTGTCGTATGCAGCTATGCCCCAACAGAAGTAGCTAACCAGGTGGATAAAGATACCTTCTATTCAGACTTGGGCCGCCTCATGGATGATATCCCTAAGTCTGATTTTGTTCTAGCTCTGGGCGACTTCAACGCGGAAATTGGTAACTGCAGAACGGGCTGGGAATCGAACAGAGGGCCTTTTGGCAGTGGGCAGTTGAACGACAACGGATCTCGGCTGCTATCGTTTGCTAGTGCCTATTGCCTTTCTATCGCAAACAGCTACTTCAGGCATAAACCATGCCATTTTCTAACTTGGTACAGTAACACTGGTAGGTGTGCCAAGCTGTTGGACTATATCCTGGTGAAAAAAAGACGGAACACAGCAGTGTGCAATGTGAGGGTCCATCGCGGGACAGGCCTTCCGAGTGACCATGAGCTGGTTGGTTGGACGCCTCCACCTGCGCCTGAAGGTCATCCCGAGATCTAACAAACTGAAGCCGTTCGATACCAGCAAACTGTACGATGCAGAAATTCGGCAACGTTTCAATATCAAGCTGCAAAACAGGTTTGATGCGCTGTCTCAATATCTCGACAACGCTCCAGTGGACGCTCATTGGGAAAAATTAGAGTCTTGCATCCATGATACAGCTGAAGAGGTGATTGGAAGAAGAAAATCACAGGCTGTAGCGACGGTGAGTGCAGAAACCCGCAGACTGGCGGAGCTGTGCAGAACTACATCGAATATGCAGCATAAACAGGAGCTCAAGAAATCTCTCAGACGGAGTCTGCGTCATGACAGGCAGAAGGACTGGGATATCAAGGCTCTGGCAATGCAACAGGCGGCGCGCAGTGGTAACTCAAGAGTACTTTTTTCCCTCCTGCGCAAAGCAACTGGCAGTAAACCAGTCCTTGGGAGCACTATCAAGGCAGCGGATGGTTCCATTATCAGATCTGAAAGTGGCAGGCTTGAGAGATGGAAAGAGCATTTTCACGCAGCACTGAACAAGCCAAAACCAACGACAGAAGACAATACCCTATCGTTTGACGCTGCCCACAGCACAGCCGACGCTAGTGTGGACTCGGGACCACCCAACACCCAAGAAATCCGCTTGGCTATAAAAGCTCTCAAACCTGGCAAATCCCCTGGCAGTGACGAGCTACCACCTGAGCTATTCCTGATAGCCGAGGACGTTCTCATTCCCCAACTGGCCAAGCTCTACAACAAGATCTATCTGGTTAAGTAAGCACTCGCCTAGCAAATGGCAGCATGCTGTGGCCACGGTTAGCAACGGTTTGTGAGATCACTCGCCCTAAGCTTAACCAACAGTTCACGCTTGGGCTTCAGTAAGCGCCACATAGAGCGTTCTTAAATTTGTAATATATATTTGCTCACAAAAATTCTCGCACTGCATATTATTTGACAGAAACGTGGCTTAATGAAGAAGCCTATTAAAAACTCTAGCACCGGTATTCATAAAAGTGTAAGCTCGGCTTTTTATCCGGACTTAGAGCAAGCCAGGCTTAAAATAAATATCGGCTTTTCGTATTCATAAAACCAAGCTCGGCTTTTTATCTAGGCTTTTTGGTATTCATGAAAGCTGGGATAAAAAGCTGGGCTAATGGTATATATTCATAAAAATCAAGCTCGGATTAAAATTCTGGCTTCCACGTGTATTTTATTGCTTTTCTCATTAAGACTAGAAAACTCGGATAAAAAGCTAGGCTTGGTCAAGCCTGGATTGACCAAAAAACTCGGATAAAAATCCAGGCTTGAGAGCAAGGCTAGCTTTTTATCAAGGCTTTTTCAACTCAGACTTACGGAAAAAAAGCCGAGCTTTTTATTCCGACTTTTATGAATACCGGCCCAGGGTATACTACGTTTCACAAAAAACAATCACAAACAAAAAAACCAACATTTCCTCCAAAACAAAAAGGGAGTGCGTTGATTTTGGTTAGAAGTTTTCGTCTTAGTTTCTGTCATATTTCCTTCCTTTTTGTGCTGTTTTTCCGCCCTTTTTTGTAATATTTTTGTCATTTTTCCGTGACTTTTCAGTCACTTTTCTGTCAATTCGAACTTACATCTTTGTGTAAACTTGACAATTGTTTTTTGGTTACCACGTTTTCACACCATAAAAAAGTTATTTACTGTTTAAAATGGTGCGATTGCAGTTTGCAGATTCTGTGGATGTAGCAAACTTGTTTGTTTATGCATACATAGAAGCACATTTAACGATACATATGTTTACCCAAAAACAGTCATTGTTGTGAGGTTTTGTAGTCTGGCTTGTTTAGTGTTGGCTCAAGGCTTGATTTTTGTGCAAAATTTTTTTTAAAAAATAGAATTTCAGCTGTTCCTGCTCGGCTCGCAGCGGCCGAAACCTATTTAAAGTTTTTAGATACAGGCGTGGCAGAAATTCTTATACGGCAATGTATTTTTTCTTTGTTCTTTTGATACACACGTTTTCTTTTATTTAATTTGAGCACTCCAGTGATGGTCGTTTTCGCAATTTTTTCTGAAACCCGTGTTTTCTCTGTTCTAAACGTGCTTATATAATGTTTAAAATTTTTTGGAATCAAAACAAAGGCACGTTGAACGCGTTCCTTCCGAAAAATTGGCCAAATTCATCAGAAACGTCCAATTTTTGACCAATTAAAACTGGGCCTCAATTTAGGCTTGGGGTCAGTGGCGTATTTAGGGGGGCGGGGCTGGGGGGGGCTGCACCCCCCCTTAGCGGTTTGAGCCCCCCCCCCTTTAGAGGGTCGCAGCCCCCCCTTTTCCGAAAATGCAAAAGCTGACAAAAGTGTTTCTGATTCATCCACAATTGACAAATTCTACCTTCAAAATTCAAAAATCTCAAAGTTTTTGTTGATGTTTTTTCTGCTTAGATAACCTTTTTTCATTGTGCATGCCTGTATATATGCCAGGTCTATTATCATATTCGTGTTAATTGATTAATGTCTCACATGTTTGTATAGTCAGATAGGGTAAAAAATACAAAATTAAATACAATACAAAGTACAACGTTTTTTGCTTTGCTGCATAAATGTACTATGTATATACACAGGGTGTCGGTCTGGGGTGGGACTTGTCCCAGATTTTTCGAAATTTTAAGGGGGCTTGCCTCTATGTTTCGGTAGCATGAACTGACAATATGTAAAGTAAAAATTTTCAGTTTTAGCCTTAAACTGGGAGGTTTTTGCAAAATTTGGATATTTTTTGCTATTTTTTCTGGTTTTCTTTTTGTTAATTTTTATTTTTGAAGTATTTTACACCAATCTGGGTCGATGTTTGAGTTTTTGGGCACCTTTTTCCAGTTTACATTCGGTTGGGGGGGGGGAATTATTTTGCTCATAAATCGCTTCGTACCCCATCTTTTAATAAAAATATAAAACCCCCATCGTCAGCCAAGCCCCAATCTGATCTCTAGCCCCCAAAATAGCTGTCGCCCCTTTTAATAAAAATCTACAGTGAAATTATTGGTGTTAAAACCCTTAGGGGTGGGATAAGTCGGAAAAACGCCATTTTTTCGCCTAATGATCCGGAGTCCCCCTATATCCCCCAAACCGAGGGGGGGGGTTAAATTTGAACGCTCTTTCGAATAGGCTAGGTCAGAAGTTTGTAATTTGTAAGCTTCAGCTGGAAATCAAACTTTGTCCAAAAACTTTACATGAACTTTTGTGCGCAAAATTGGATTTAGGCAAAAATACTGCATCAAATAAAAACTTGCTGCTACCATTGAAAGAGTAACTTCTAAGCTACTAAATGCTGAAAAAATTTTGTAAATCGGTTCAGGCTTCGAAGACTTACGAAACTTTTTCTGATGCTACCAGGACCACGCTGATTGAAGTTCAAGTACAGCACAAGTAGTTGGCGGGGGGGGGGAATAGTGGACCTATTTTTTGGAGTAGAGCACCGGTGCTCTACTCCACAAAATAGGTCCACTATTCCCCCCCCAACCGCACTTGATCGCATGATTCAATGTTTAAGCAATAAGCATTTGTTTTTAAGTAAAAATAGTAACAGGTAGAATTTCCAGTGAGCGAAATTTTAAAGACTCAGGGCCAGGGGTCGAGGGAATTTCCGATAAATTCAGGGAAATTTACGATGTATACTTTCTCTCCGGATCCGGATTCAGGGATCAAGCGCTTTTTGTGGGGGGATACGATATTACGAACTTACGATACACATTTTCATTTCATTTTCATACGCATTTTCATTAAAAATTAAACAGCAAACACGTTTTCATATACAGGTTTTCGTATGCGCTGAGTTCGTTTTTTAGCATTTTCCAAGCGAAAAAATGCTGATATATCGTTTTTCGAAAAAAATTCGGGTGAGGGTGCAAGAAGAAGAAGTAGGGTCATATCTCAGAAAATCCAAAAAAAGAAATAGGGGTTCTTGAAGCAAAAATGCTTCCCTCAAGGGGCTTTACTTAAAAAAGGTTCACTATTACCCCCCCCCCCCCAACTGCATTTAACCTATTTTTGTATTTTTCTTGTTAAAAATGTAGTTTGCATTGTCGATGGTTAAAATCTCAAAAAAGCTCCAACTCCTGGGACTGCCGCCCCCAGCAGACCCCCGCGCAACGCTGCTGTTCTTTTTCAACTTCATATACATGAAGATTCCAATTATGCAGGTAACACAAAGTAAATACGGATATGTATATATGTTTCATTTTAACCCCCTTCCCCCGTCGAAGGTCAAGGTGCAGCCCTCCCCCTGCCTGCCTGCCCCTCCTGGATACGCCTCTGGTGCGTGTATGTAAAGGCCAATTCACACGCGATTTTATTGCGATTTTGTCGCAGCATGTTCGCCGCTGCGGCAAAACGCACTGTCTGAACAAACGCAGGTAGGGATTTCTGACCCCCGAACCATCCATGTAAGGGGTTCAAAATTTGGGGGCCTCTCTGGCCAAATTTGGGGACCCTCCCCCCCCCCCGGACCGACCAAAAATACCCTAAATTTTACAAGTTTGTGAAACTTTCCCAAAAAGTGCCGTTTTTATTATATTAATTTTGCCCATGTTTCCAGGACCCCCCCCCCGGCCCCTCGATTTTGGGGGCTGCCACCCCCCTCATCATCTATGCCCTTAAACCTCCCCCCTTGCTATGCTTATGATTATATAATTATATTTTGCCTAAATTCTACCGAAATATATACCTAGCAAAATAGCTGCAGAAGTAAGGAATTGCGGCGGAAAACTGAACGAAAAGAAGCTGAAAAGTAAACGAAAATATGCGAAACAGTGAACGAAAAGAAGCGGAAAACTGAACGAAATAAAGCGGAAACAATAAAGAAAAAACGCGGAAATGTCAAAGAAATTAAACAGAAAACTGAAAGAAATAAAACGGAAAAGTGAAACAATTGAAGAGGAAAAAAAACGGAAAACTAACTGAAATAAATTGACGGAAAAGTGACGGAAACTTGGACTTTTTGTCGGAAAAATAACCGAAAAATGACAAATATGTGACAGAAATCTGTCGGAAAAGTGGAGATAAAGTAATCGAAAACCGTTTTTCTGCTTCGAAAAGTGACAGAAAAAAAGCTGAAAATTAACCGAAATTTTTCTTTCACTTTTCTGCTAATTTTCGGTTTCTTTTTTAAAATATTTTTTCCTGTGCAACGTTTGTTCAGATGCTGCGTTTTCTGTGCGACACCCTGCGTCTTGCGTTTTGCGTCAAAATCGCAGCGGCAAAAACGCACCGTGTGAATCGGACTTAACGCTTAAACTGTGTTTACACTTTACACTTAAGGTGGCACTCCTGAAATGTGGGTTTTGGCCATTATTTTGAAAACGCGCAAAAATAAACATGCATCGTAAGAACAAAAGTTGATCAGAAGTGAATTTCCTTCAATTTGAGGTACATATCACATAAAAATTTTTTGAACATTTTTGAGCAAATTTCGTCAAGAAAAATAGATTTTCACGGAAATGCCTTCACAAGCCAGTGCATTTACACGTATGTAATGAATTTGAAAGGCTGAAAAACACTAGCAGTTGTGTTTTACTGAAACGTAATTAAAAATTTCTAGTGTTTTATTGAGTGTGGTATAATTTTCTTGTGAACTAACGCAATATTTTCTGCACAAGACAGAAATATAGTGCGTGTGAATACAAACGCAAATTTTTGGGTTGCAATTTTTAAAAAACTGGCTCAACAAAAAAGTTAAAATTTGGCACATAAAGGCACCTTATCGTCTTCGAGCGGTCGCAAAATTTGATTTTGAGCAAATCAATAGTATTTAAAAAATTTAGTTAAATTTATGTTTTTCGAAAATCGCGATTTTAGTGTTTCTCAATATACAGTGTATGGATCAAAATTTAGTGTATGGATCATATCCATGAAAAATGACATTTTGCGACCGCTCGATCACGTTGAGGCGAGCAAAATGAGCTATTGGTTGTGCAACAGCCAGTTAGTTGTGAAGAGAAATCGCAAGCCGAATTTCCAATCACGTTTGTTTTTGCTATTTTTTTCATTTTATTATTTTTTATTTTATTATTTTTCCGACAACCTCATTCTAAAGAAGCCTGCTGCGCTGTGGCGCAGCAGGAAAAACCTTATTTTTGGAATAGGCAGTTGGCAACTGGCCAGCCGCATAAAATTCAAAAAGGCAAGTGCGCCCGGTATTCTGCATTCAGATCCATGTGGATGTAAGGATGCCTGGGTACGTTACAAATGCAACTTCTCTTATAGAACAATTCAATTCCCAATCAACACCCATAAAATTGCTGCGCTGAGACTTTTGGTGCAGTCTTGGCAAACATCTTATTTTGCTCTGGACCTAAAATGCCTGCAGAAAAGACCAGCGCCCCGTGGTCCGTCGTTTGTCACGGCACATGTAACGCAATGTTTGTAGAAGCAAGCCTGCTCTTGTAGCCACAAACTGCGCATTTTTTGTTCCGACGCTTGGAACTTTGCGATTCTGCTATTGACAGCCTCGCGGATGCTCTTAAGGGTACTTATAATTGTTTTAGGTGTTATTGTTTCTATCTAGATTCCTACATTTTCTTTGATTTTTTCATCTGTTACTGACGTAGAAATTGCTGCTCGTCAAAAAATTTTGACGGTTTTGTTTTTTCTTTCGATTCACTGTCAGGCGTGAGAGAAGTGAAGATGGGCTTGTAGTGGGTTTCGGAGAAATCGGTTGAACAATCATTTCTGACGTGGATGTAGGCTGATCATTTTTTGCTCCATAGGGGTGTACAACCTAAAAAGCATCCACCACGTCCTCACTAGCAACTGCAGCACTTTTGTCTTCTTCAACAACCTGAATAGGCGGCTTTTTTGAACGCTGAAACTTTTGTTCCAATAGCTAGATTACCTGATTTAGCTCTCCTAGTCAGTCCCGAGCGATACATTTTTGTCCCAATTGACGCCAATGTTTCTAGTGCGTCTGTTCAAATGGTGTGTGCTCCAGAAAAATTGGTGATGATAGCCGAGATTGGAGTTTTGCGTAATTATGAAGATAGGAGGTGCCAGTTAGACTCGTGGCTGAAATGAGTTAGTTTAAGTCAATGGCAGTAGTTTGTTGGCATAGTCCCAGAAGGTTTCGATAGTGCTGTAGTGTAAGTTTGGTCCAGTACGCTATCGAAATTCAGTTGCGATAATACTCCCAAGTCTCGCTGTTGCTGAAGGTGCTATAAACCCAAAATGAATTTCATAATAATTTTTTAGCTGCCCTATACCTAGAAAATGGTAGAAATAAGCATATTTAGAAAATATTAGACAGAATACGAAACACTAACATAACATAAAGTTAAATCAGCGTAAATAGAAAAGTCAGTTGGGCTAAAAACATAGCATATTTTTTTCTTTCTGAACTTGGGTCTTTTTCGACATTCTGGCGACCGTGACAAGACAGAGAGGATAGAACTGAAACCCCAGGACAGTCTTATTTCGGAACCGTCTTCGTGGTAGGGTTAGGAGCCCCATGCCCTGCATTGAGACTGCACTGACGGTACTCACGCTGTGTGCTGTATGACTGTGTATGACTGTGTATGACTGTGTGAACGCTGCGATGTAATCACGGCGTGTAAAATCCTGAAAATTCATTTTCAGGTCGTTGGGGTTTCTTGTAGTCTTCTTCCTCTCCTTCCGACAACTGAGAGCCTAAGCCCAAAAAGTCGGGGTCAAATTTTTCGACTTTTGTGGTTTCCACAGGCTTGGGGAGGGTAGATGGTTGCAAAACTGCGTCTAAACTCGGAACCGAACCGCTCTTTTCCTTATTCTTATTTTTGACTCGCTCTGCGATTGACAATTCTTCCGAATCTTTGTAACAGGGGACCTCCGAGACAGAACTACGACGAGGAGGTGATCTTTGCAGGTTTATATGAATTTACACGCAGTTTCCGAGAAATTTTAGCTAAATTCCACTCCAAAAACCACAGAAAAATTTTACACACAGGAATTAAAACAAAGTCAAAAATTTCTGAAAAATTTGGGCAGCATAACGCCTAGGGGGGGTGACTTTTTCCAGAAAAATAGGTACTTTGGCCTTATTTTTCAGCTTCAGACGTTGACATTCAGACTGGCAGCCTCGCCATGTGAAGTTTTCGCCACTATTCCAGGTCCGAACCGAAGTGTCTCCGTCCTAGGCCGAAAGATAGGGCCGCAGCTCGCTCACTACCCAAAAACTACCCAAACCCAAAAAACTACGTAGACTACTCATAAAAACCTAAAAACACATAAAATCCGAATAGAAATGGTTTATTAAAGAAACAAACGGAACATGGGGCAGATATAGATAATTTGGGGGCAATATAAATAACAGGCACAACCAGCCGAGAAAAACCAACCGACCGTCGTGAAGTTCGTGGCTACTCCCACTGACTAAGCCAAAGGCACAGCAAAGTCTACTCATGTTTGTGAATAGTATGACCGTTCATTTAGATGTTTTGAATAGAAGTATAAAAGAACTAGTTTAAAGGCCTGTTCACATTTATAACACATACTTCACACATGGTCCTCTTACAAGGTCTGTCGGTTAATGGTGTGCCAAAAATACCATTTAATGCTATTAGGGCTGAAAAAATGAAAATCATCGGTTTCTGTTAAAGGCAAACCGGTTAAAACGCTCGGTGTGGTTTGAGAATTGTTCCCGCCTCTATCGTGAAAGCCTGTGCCTGCATCCAAGCCAGAAAACCTTGAGTGGGCTTGGATAGAAGTAGACTTGGAGGCCTGCGTGTGACTGTGTTTCGCTGTTGACGCATTGGGTTTACACTGGGAGCATGAGTATCAATCGAGCCTTGTTGCAGGGTTGCAACGAAGTTCGAAGGGGGAGACTGTTGCAAATGATAAATAGGGCTTACCTTTACATTTAAGTTTGGGCTTACAATTAAAGTAACATTTACATTTACACATACATACTTTTACATTTACATTTACATTTAAATATATATATATATATATATATATATGTGTGTGTGTATATATGTATATATATATATATATATATATATATATATATATATATATATATATATATATATATATATATATATGTATAATATATTAATAAAAATTAAAATAGAAACGTTTCAGAATTATATTTTTTTATTAATTACAAGTGTTAATTTTTGCCTGTACTTCGGCCTTGGGCTGAGACAAACTATAGTAATGTCATATGATCATAGCTGTGCAAAACCCATGATTGGAATAAAGTTACCATTTTGTCTATTCAAGTAGCTTCAGAATGTTTTCTAGTTTGTTCATTGTTGCTGAAGTTTTGCTGTAAAATTACTGCTTGCATATCTGAGGAGCCATGATTTGATTGAGTGACGTATCTGGCTACAGTTGTATTACAGTTCGAAAATAATTTGCGTTTATTCTCCTTTGATTTTTGCATATTAACTATACAGGCTCTGTACACATTAATTCTGGAACGTAACTGTTGACCAGTTTCTCCAATATATTGAGCTTGGCACTTTTTGCATTTGGTCAAATATACTAAAACAGTAGATTGGCAGGTACCATTTGACTTGATCCTGAACCAAACTCCGCTGTGTGAGCTGCGTATATGCGTTGTTGTAATCATCAACTCACTACATCGGCAGCCATAGCCTCTGTTGAAAGCTTGCGATGTATGCTGTCTCCAAGTCGGTATATGGTGTATGTCGGTGTTGCGATAGTGTTTGAAATGTCAGTAGTAAATTTGATAAATTTGTGTGCTGCATTTAGACGTTCCAAAATAGTATCTAGTTTGTCGCGATTTTTAGTCCATATGCAATATACCTAAACCAGAGCAGTGGTTTAGTTACAGAATTGTTTATTATTTTTTTAGAAAATTGCCCATAAATAATATTTGCCCGTATGTTGGAGCCATGCGGATGCCTATGGCTGTATCCTGTATCTAGACATAGTGTTGACCATTAAATTCCAAGTCGTTTTGTGTCAACACAAAGCGTAAAAATTGCTGAAATAGTGGTGGTGAAATTGGCAGTGTCGGTTGACAGTAGTTTTTCAATTAGAAGGTGACAACTTTGATTCCATTTTTAGTTGGAGTATTTGGATATAATAAGACGACTCTAAAAATACTAATAGTGAATTAGGTGGTAGCACTGGTAAATTGTACAATGAATTTAGAAAATGAGCTTTATCTTTTATGTATGATGGAAGTTCTTTGACTAGCGGTTGTAAAATTTTGTCTACATAGGCACTTGGGTTTTTCCTGTCGCCGCCACAGCGGCGACAGGTCATTTATATTGCTTTTTACCAAAAGCTTGAAATTTTCCAGTTTGCATAGTTTACGTGTCTTAAATTTTGTTCGCAGGGGTATTATTTTTCAGATTTGCTTACAAGATAGTTATTCATAGTAAATTTTACTATGATTGTTTAATTTAATCATTGTTCAAGTTGTACAATGTGTATGAAGTTCAATACAATTTTTAAGTGCAAATATATACATGAATTTTTGAAATTATATGATTTTAAAACACACTCCCCTCTGTTCCTAAATTTGTGTTCATAAAATGCCAAATTTGTAATTAAGGTGGTAGTTTTGCAGTTTTGCTCATGGGTTGCAAAATGACAACTTTTTGCTTTGAAATTGCACGTTCACTGAGAAACTAGTGAAATGCTATATGGTGTCAAATAAATATTGCCAGACACTAGACTACCAATATCTACCAATATTTTTAACCAATCACCATTTGTGAGCCAGACATCACACAAAAGAGACATTAAAGTTCAAATAGATAGTTCAGCCAGATATCAGATTGGCCAGCTTGTGAAGTACATGTAATGTTTTGACGCACAATTTTTTGCCACAAATAAAAAAAATATAAAATGAAGGTTCGTTTTTCTTTTGATTTCAAAATAATTGTCTAAATTTTTCAGAATTTATCATTATTGCTGTGAGTACTTTACAGGTTACGCACAGTTTCACAGTTCCAACAGCCATTACTCCACAACCACTCAAGCAAGTTGCACTAAATTTTGTGTGCATAAACTAGAGTATATGTGCTTTTATTTTGTGTAAAGAATCTAAACAAAAAGTTTTTTTATTGTGACGAAATTACCTAATGTGAATAGGTTTTCAAAACGTCATTTTTCCGTCTTTGCGACTTCACTGCTTACTGTATGCTGCATCAATTTTTCTGAAACTTGGCAAAGATATTTACCTTGAAACATATTTTTCGAATATATAAAGAACAATGACCTATCTTTCACTGAAAAAGTTTTATAGTCGCGCAAAATCGACTGCTTTCGCGACACTACCCCCTTAAATGCCATAATTTTTGAAAGATAGTTTAGTTAATATGCTTTCAAGTTTCCGATAGCCGACTGGCAGTATTACATTAGGCCGACTCGCCGACTTGCTGAGTATAAGTTTCAGAAGTTGGGGGGGGGTAATAAAACGTCATTTACGAGCAAAAAATTATATTTTATATTCATTTTAACGTTTATAACTTCAATTATTTTCATTCTTAGTTATTTAAAAATAAGTTTAAGACGGACTTTTTAGTTTATTCATAAATTAAATCCACACTGACAGAATGAAACAACTGGAAATACATTTATAACAACTTTGGGGAGGTCTGCATTTCTAATTATTATCTAATTTCTTATTTTGTTTAATTTTAAAAATTTGTTCTTCAAACTGGAAGACTGATTTCAGTTTCAAAGTGCCTTGCAATGAGTCGTTTCTATTTTGAAAACATTTTTGACTTTTCAAACAGCTGTTGTAGTGCCCTTTTAGCATCAATTATTATCTGATTCTTATA
>JASANF010016925.1:0-29482 GCA_030248245.1 Trissonchulus sp. WLG1_4
ACCGCAAGTAAAACCAGGCCTCCTGCTCCTCCCGCGTGAACCTCGGATTACTTGGTGGCCCCCCACAGCCAGGCGAACATACACATATACACATAATATGTTAAAGAAGCAACGCCTGCTGGCAAGCCACGGGTAATCCTCTTGGCCTTCTCAGGCTGAGCACAGCTTGAGTCGTTTCCGAGCGACACCGCAGCTGTGAGGGCGGTAAAAAAAAAGTCTCGCATTTACCAAAATTTACTGAAATTCAAACTCACCAAAATTTTTCACACAAAAATACTCATACAAAATTGTTTCTTGAAACTTATTATGTTGGCTGCAACACATGAGGAACTTTTAGCGTAATTTGTTATTTTTAACGAAGCAAACCCAGCGGGTACGGCCTACTCCCATTCGTGAAAGTTAAGTTATTGGTGCAATGGTATACACACCTTTAAAAAATTTCCAGCGTATTACAGTCTAGTGTGCGGGTAAATAAATCTGTAGAACCGGTATCCACGTGGTGTTTGAATTGCATTATTCAAAATTTTGACATTTTTGGATTGGAGATGTATCATAAATTTTTTACGACAAGAAAATAAAACAGAAGATGGGAACATCAGATCGGACAGTATTACACAACTAAATGCAGCCTAATGTACTTGTGTATTCTTGCATTGGAAAGCACCAAATGTGGCAGTCTCGAGGTATCTAGCCATTAGCCGACAGGAAAACATAGTCACGGTGTGGCAGGGGTCTGGGGGCGGCACACCCCAGAAAAAATTATGTATATATATATTATATTATATATATATAATTTTGTTAGTTTTAGGCCAAATTTGCCATTTTGGACCAGGCGGAAATTTTTTCCGGCCGGGTGATAAAACCAAAGGGGGGACCCTTGCCACTCTTACTGCAATCTAGATGAGTATGGGTCGCTCAGAGAATTTAGATTCAGCATAAGGTATAGACTCTTGTAGACATGCATAGGCTTTGATGAAAGATAATAACAAGGAACAGTGACCAATAGAGTGGAAGGGGTCTGGGGGCGGCAGCCCCTAGGAAAAAAGTTCGAGGATTTTTTGATTTTTAGGTCAAATTTGGTCAATGGGAGACTATCAGAAATTTTTTTCGGCCGGGCGATAAAACCAAAGGGGGGACCCATGCCACTCTTACTGCAATCTAGATGAATATGACTCGCTCACAGAATTTAGCTCAGAGAAGACTAAGACACGGAGTTGCAGGGCCAACTGAGGCGGGGGGGAATTCAAACTAATATTTTTTACCGTGAAAACACGTTTTTATAGGTTTTCGCAATGCGCTGAGTTCATTTTTAGCACTTTGCAGGCAAAAAAACGTTGATTTATACCTTTTAGAAAAATTTTACTATTTGTCGAAAATTTTTCCAACAGAAAAAGAGAGGCGAAATATACATAGTTAAATTGAGCTTGCATATCAAAAGTTTTAGTTTCTTCTCGCGTAGACAATAAATTAGTTACATTTTCATAGAAAAATAAGTATTATTAGGCTTAAGTAGCTATTTTTAATGAAAGCGAATACCATAAATACGATTTGAAAACGTCACTGATGCTTAGCAGCAAGCTGGCACTGACAGGCAATTTCAGTTTAAAAGTGCAGCTTTAATTATGATTCCACTGTAGCAAGTTTCCTTTTTATTTGATGCAAGTGTTATAAATAAGAATTAGGGCCTATGAGACTCGGGGGTTGTGGTGTAGTGGTTAGCATGCTTGACTTCGAAGCAGGTGGCTTGGGTTCGATTCCCGGCGCCTCCATTTCTTTCATTCTTTCTAAATTGGTTTCGGTTAGGGGTGAACCGGAAAAAACCCTCGATTTCGGTTAAGGGTAAGCCGGTTAAAACCCTCGGATTTCGTTGAGAAGCGTTCTGGGTCGATCGAGAAACTCTGTGGTTACGGGTGAGCCAGGAAACCCTTAGTGTGGTGTGATTGAAGTAGACTTGGAGGCCTACGTGTGAATGTGCTCGCCTTTGAGGCATCGGGTGCCCCGGTAGCATGAGTATCGACCGAGTATCGTTGCAGGGCCGCAACGATGTTCGAAGGGGGGATTAAGAATTAAGGCCTATGAGACTCGGGGGCTGTGGTGTAGTGGTTAGCATGCTTGACTTCGAAGCTGGCGGCCCGGGTTCGATTCCCGGCGCCTCCATTTTTTTCACTCTTTCTAAATTGGGGCATCCTCTTTCTTTCAACACAAGCAACTAAGACTAAGCCTATTCTGACCCATCTACTGGGGCAGTCCCAGGGGGGGAGCGGGAACGGCGGCCGCCCCTCCCCCCCCCCGAAATTTTTACTGGCTGAAGTTTTACACCAGGGTCCCCCCTTTGGTTTTTATTGCCCGGCCGAAAAAAATTTCTGAAACGTCTCCAAGTGACCAGATTTAGCCTAACAATGAAAAAATTTTCCAATTTTTTCCTGCACCCGTATTCATAAAAGTGCAAGCTCGGCTTTTTATCCGAGCTTATAGCAAGCCCGGCTTAAAATCCCGGTTTTTCGTATTCATAAAACCAAGCTCGGCTTTTTATCCAGGCTTTTTGGTATTCATAAAAATAAAAGCTGAGATTATCAAATAAAAAGCCGGGCTTATGGTATTCATAAAAATCAAGCTCGGATTATAATCCCGGCTACCACGTATATTTTGTTGATTTTTTCATTATGAATAAAAAGCTCGGATAAAAAGCCAGGCTTGAACAAGCCTGGATTAAACAAAAAGCTCGAATAATTATCCAAGCTTGCGCATAAGCCTAGCTTTCTATCCCGGATTTTTTAAGCCAGACTTACAGATAAAAAACCGAGCTTTTTATCTCGACTTTTATGAATAACGGCCCTGGGGGCTGCCGGCCCCTGCGACTCTGTGGTTTACTATTTCTTGTTTTTATCTTTCATTGAAGCCTATGCAGTAGCGTACCCAGGATTTCGCGAAGGGGGGGGGGCTGAACTGATGGTCGACGACCGGGGGGGGGTGTGAAAACGCACACGCAGTCCGCGGCAGTCTGCAGAAAGTTCAGCTTTCTAAATTTTTTTACTGATTTCATTGATATTGCAAAAAAGTTTTATATACGCAACATGTCGTGCAATCATAGTGGTTGCAGGGGTCTGGGGGCGGCAGCCCCCAGAAGCTGGGGCTTTTTCAAAATTTTGAAATAAAATTTGCATTGAAAAAGCAATTCTAAGCAACACTTGTTGTGAAATCTCAAAGTGGTTGCAGGGGTCTGGGGCAGTGGCGTATCCAGGATTTCGCAAAGGGGGGGGCTGCGACCGGGGGGGGGGGGTGCGGAGCAACCGTGAGCCACCTTACCTTGAGGGGTGGGGTGCAGAGCAATGTGAGCCACGTTGAGTGAGCCACCGCCGCTCAAAGGGGGGGCTGCGACCCTCTAAGGGGGGTGCTCAAACCGCAAAGGGGGGCTGCAGCCCCCCCTAATTACGCCACTGGTCTGGGGGCGGCAGCCCCCAGACGCTGAAGCTTTTTTAGAATTTTGAAATAAAATTTACATTGAAAAAGCAATTCTAAGCAACACTTGTTGTGAAATCATAGTGGTCGCAGGCGTCTGGGGGCGGCAGCCCCCAGAAGCTAAAGCTTTTTTAGAATTTTGAAATAAAATTTGCATTGAAAAAGCAATTCTGAGCAACACTGGTCGTAAAAAAAGAGTGGTTGCAGGGGTCTGGGTTTGGCAGCCCCCCCCCAGAAGCTGGAGTATTTTTAGAATTTTGAAATAATAATTGCATAGAAAAACCGTGAAATCATAGTTGTAGCAGCGGTCTGTTCAGAGTCAGATTATGGCTAGAATTCACAACCTAACACTAACACTAACTTTTTCCTTAAAAGCTAGTGAAACACTTAAATTTGGGCTCAAAACACTTAAAATGTTAGTGTTTCAAGCCCAAATTTAAGTGTTTCACTAACTTTTAAGGGAAAAGTTAGTGTTAGTGTTAGGTTGTGAATTCCAGCCTATGTCATATATTTCAAACTTTTAACCTATTTAGATAAAAAAAGCACGAAAAATCGGCTCATGGGGGGACTAACAAACCTGAAAAATACGTTGTATACAGGACAAAATTGAAGAAAACCATGGGTGACAAGCGCTGTCCTTAGACGTTCGTCCTCCACTCCACCCACCACACGGTTTTTAATTAAAAGCCACACAAAATATATAACTAACCAATAGTAGTTGTCAGCATTACTCATTATTAATACACCATAGCAGATATAAGTCATGTATATACATTAGAGCAGTAATGAATTAGGGGCGAGATCCCCTCAAAAGAAAATTTTGGAAAATTTTTGAAATTTCAGTGTAATTTTAGTCAATTGGGAACGTGCCGGAAAATTTTTTTCAGCGGTGTCATAAAACCAAAGAAGACCATAGGAAAAAAAGTGACAAAAGGGGGGGCTGAAATCGCGAAGGGGGGGCTAAAATCGCGAAGGAGGGGCTGATGTCCCCATAGCCCCCCCCCTGGGTACGCCACTGAGCCTATGCATGTATACACAAGTACATTAGGCTGCATTTACATGTCTGCACGAGTACATTATGCTGCATTTAGTTATGTACTACAGAATCTGATGAGTTCACATCTTTTTATTTATTTTCCTGTCAGAAAAATTTTCTGATACGTCTCCAGTAGACCAAATTCGGTTTAAAAATTGAAAAAATCTCCTTTTCCTGGGTATGGCACTGGCTTTTACTACAGACTCCAATCGTTCCTCCTGATATGGCTGCGGCTATAACAAGCTAGCCTAAAGTTGAAAAACGCTATTAAAAAAAGGGAAAAAAATTTCTTCAGACCTCCGCCCCCCGCGAAATCGAAGTCTGGAACCGCCAGTGCCCATCTACTAAGCCTGAGCCTAAGCACTAAGCTTAACCTTAAGAGAGACTTAGTCTTGTGCGCGCTCCTAAATTTTTTATTGAAATTTGATAACTCTCACACTCTTTGGCTGTGGGATTCACCTCCTTTTTCTTTTTCTTCTATTATTGCACTTATTGACTTGCGTACGCGTCTATACCTTTGTTTTTTTGTTTTGCCAATAGCGAGAAGCGCTTTCTTTGCTGTTGGCGTATGTATATATATATTGTTTTGAAGTCGACCACATGACCTGTTGTTGTTATTTGTTAATATATTTCTTCCAAATAAAAGCGGGGATAACGCCAAAGAAGAAAATGAATGGATAATTTGCATACATGCATAGCACTGACTATAGATATGTGCTCTCAGGCATGCCTTAAGGTGGTAGTGTCGCCAAAGCAGTTTTGCTCATAGGCTGCAAAATGACAACTTTTTGATTTGAAATTGTACGTTCACTGAGAAACTACTGAAATGCCATATGATGTCAAATAAGTACTGCCAGACACTAGACTACCAATATCTACCAATATTTTTAACCAATCACCATTTGTGAGCCAGACATCACACAATAGAGACATAAAAGTTCAAAAAATCAAGGCAGATATCAGATTGGCCAGCTTGTGAAGTACATGTAATGTTTTGATGCACCATTTTTCGCCACAAATAAGAAAAATGAAAAATAAAGCTTCGTTTTTCTTTTGATTTCAAAATAAGTGTCTAATTTTTTTACAATTTATCATTATTGCTGTGAGTACCTTACAGGTTACGCACAGTTTCACAGTTCAAACAGGCATTACTCCACAACGACTCAAGCAATTTGCACCAAATTTTGTGTGCATAAACTAGAGCATATGTGCTTTTACTTTGTGTAAAGAATCTAAACAAAAAGTTTTTTAATTGTGACGAAATTATCGAATGTGAATAGGTTTTCAAAACGTCATTTTTCCGACTTTGCGACTTCACTGCTAACTGTATGCTGCATTAATTTTTCTGAAACTTGGCAAAAATATTTGCCTTGAAACATATTTTTAGAATATATAAAGAACAATGACCTATCTTTCACTGAAAAAGTTTTATAGTCGCGCAAAACCGACTGCTTTCGCGACACTACCCCCTTAATCCACAAAAGAGAAGCCCCTGCAAGTGGATTCTGTTGTCATTCACCATCGCACGCACGCACGGATGGCAAACAGTAGACGTAGTTTCACTAGGGATATCTTAATTGAGTGATCAATAGGGATTTTGATGCAGCTCTTTTGTGGTGGAGATAGGTATACATGAGTAGGTAGACATGACGTGGTATGCCAACGCCTAAGGGCAGCTGAGACAGGACAAGCATCGCTTGTCCAGCTAAATCAACTGAAAATATAGTATATGCATGCATGTGCATGTATATGTATGTCTAAATCAGAGATGCACGGGGGGAATCGGCGAGGGGGGTTGCCCGACCCCTGTCCGAAGGGGGCGTGGTCCCTAATTTTGGCCATTTTTCGGCAACAACCGAAAGTTTTTCATTTTTTTTCGATTTTCAACTCATTTTTGGGGTACTTTTTTAACCGCAGGCGAAAATTTTTTGCAATTTGTCAATTTTTTACGCATTTTTGGGGCACTTTCTTGGCCATCAGAGGGGGGGGGTTGCGGGGGGGTGCCGGCTGTGTGAGGCGGGGTGCCAACAAATATCTGCCATTGGGGTCGCAAGATATTTGTTTGTTTGTTTTCTGTTGTTCAATTATGTAAGGTTTGTTTTCTTCTGTTGAGTTTGTAACTAGGGATGTTAGAATGGAAGCAAAAATGCTCGAGGTGGGCCCCTCAACGCCACAGATCCTGATATAGCTACTATATCACTGGAAGGCATGGGAGGGGGGCGGATTAATTCATCATTCATCCATTCATTCATTCATTCATAACTTAAACCTAAGCACTAAGGCTAAGCCTAAGCCTGCGGCCTAAATTGAAGAAAAAACCTGTTATAAACAATCAGAAATACCTTTACTGCACTAAAAAACCCCAACTAGCTTCATATTTTAAAAAATTTTGCAGTTATAGCTCGGAATTAGAATACAGTGGTAATAGTTATCGTGAACTTATCGTGAACGCGAAGCACGTCGGGTGGCGGCTACTGCTAGAGCTTCTATGTCTCACGGAACTACTGCTGTTGAGCCGGCTATTTCTGTCATGATGGATGAACGCTGTCAAATCTCCCCCCTCAGTAAGGGTCAGTGAGTTTAAATATTTAGTTTCTACTGTCCCTGTGTTGGGTAGTATTAAGGTTATCTCTTTTAATGCTAATGGTATTTTGAATAAGACTTCTCATCTTTTACGCATGCTAGAAGTAACCAAACCTGACCTTGTGGCGATTACCGAAACTAAGCTGTCTCCTGATAATAGTTTACCTATATTTTCGGATTCGTATCATATTATACGTAAAGATAGGAACAGGCATGGTGGTGGAGTTTGCTTTTTAATTAGACACTCGCTTATATTTGAAACCCTAATTTGTACTGATGTATTTTCTTCCGAAGGTCTAGCTATTAACATTCTTGCTTTAGATTTTGCATGTGTTTTTGCGATTTTTTATAGACCCCCAATAACGATCTAGCGTTGGACAACGTTCTTTCTGATATTTCTTTGCTAAACTTTTCAATTCCAGTGATAATTTTGGGCGACTTCAATGTGCCCTCAGTTAACTGGAATACTCTCTACTCCCCTATAAATAAACATTGTGAATTCGCTGTAAATATGTCTTCTTTTGGATTAACGCAGTTTGTTACTAAGCCTACTCGTTTTGCTCCCCCTAATATCTTGGACCTAGTTTTTACTAATGTTAATGATTTCATTTCTACAATCGATATTGATACTCCATTAGCATCATCTGATCATGCGTGTCTCTCATTTAAGGGGCTAGTGTCGCGAAAGCAGTCGATTTTGCGTAACTGTAAAACATTTTTAGAAAAGGATAAGACATCGTTCTTTATATATTTTGAAAATATATGTTAAGGCCAGTATTTTCGCCAAGTTTCATCAAAATTGATGCAGCATACTGTTAGCAGTGAGGTCGCAAAGTCGGAAAAATGACGTTTTGAAAACCTATTCACATTCGATTTTTTCGTCACAATTATCAACTTATTTGTTTAGTTTGTTTACATAGACTAAAAGAACATATGCTGTAGTTTATACACACAAACTTTAGTGCAAATTGCTTGAGTGGTTTCGGAGTAATACCTGTTAATACTGTGAAATTGTGCGTAAACAGTGAAGTATTCACAGCAATAATGATAAATTGTGAAAAATTTAGACGCTTATTTTAAAATCAAAAGAAAAACGAACCTTCATTTTTCTTTTTTCTTATTTGTGGCAAAATACTGTACGTCGACACGTTATGTGTGCTTCACAAGCTGGCCAATCTGATATCTGGCTGAATTTTTTGAATTTTCATGTCCTTATTGTGTGATGTCTGGCTTACAATCGGTGATTGGTTCAAGATGTTGGTAGATATTGGTAGTCTACTGTCTGGCAGTACTTATTTAACACAGTATAGCATTGGACTAGTTTCTCAGTGAACGTACAAGTTCAAGCAAAAAGATCTCTTTTTGCAACCTATGAGCAAAACTGCTTTCGCGACACTACCCCCTTAAAGTCTTTATGAGTTGACCGAAGTTGAGCTCCCCATTTATCTCTCTCTTCTCTAAAATGGACTGTCCGGTTATTTCTTCTTGTTTGGTAAATATTGACTGGATAATGGTCTTTTTTTCAAGCGTATGTCATGGAGTCTCGCTGGTTTTGCCACTACGTTAACGAATATTATCACACATCTAATCTCTTTATTTGTACCGAAAGTTGAGCTTAATCACTCAGGCATCCCCTGGCCTGATCACATTAAGAGGTTTGAAAAGCTACGCTCAAATGCATTTAAAAATTGGACAAGGGATTTGGATTATTTCTTTAAGCTAGAGTTTGATCGATTAAGCTATATTGTTAACGCATGTCAGCAGAAATTTTTAAATAGATATGAACAAAATTTAGCGAATAACCCCTTCACTAAAAAGTTTTTTAGGTATGCAAATTCTAGGCTTAAAGGGAGATCTTGTCTCCCCCCTTTTGTTGACGAAGCTAATAACTTTATTGTGCTGGATCAAGAAAAGGCCTCTATGCTCAACCAATTTTTTGCCTCTGTTTTTGTCAAAGAAAGCAATCATGATTCTTATGACAATGTAAACGTTGATAATTCTGTGTATGTATCTGAATCCTTAGATATAGCGCCATCTACTATTTTTCACAAATTGAAAAAACTACCTAAAACAATGGTATCCGGACCGGATAACTTTCCCTCAACTTTTGTAAAAACTTTTGCTGCTGAATTAGCCGAACTTCTTTCTATAATTTGATTTTTCGCTTCGCACATATACGGTGCCTAATTTATGGAAATGCTCTAATGTTACCCCTATCTTTAAAAATTAGTATTATTTGTAATTTTATGAAACCTTTGGAGCAAGCTGTCAACGACTATTTACTTAATTTTTGTCTTGAGCGAAAAATTTTTTCCGATAAGCAATGTGGTTTTCTTAAACGGCGTTCAACTACAACTAATTTGTTACTGGCCTTAAATGATTGGGTAAATGCTGTTGATTCAAAAAAAATTGTGGACATAATTTATCTGGATGTACAAAAAGCTTTTAGCACACTTTCTCATAACAAATTATGTCTAAAACTTAAAAATCTTGGGATCAAATCTTGGGATCAATTCGAATATGCTGGATTAAAAATTTTCTTGATCAAAGAAAACAAAGAGTTCGAGTGAAAAATGATGTCTCTGAATGGGCAAGTAGTGTCCCCCAAGGTTCTATTTTAGGTCCTACATTGTTTTTTATATTCATTAATGATCTTCCTTCTATTGTTAGTCAGGCTAAAGTTCTGATGTATGCTGAAGATCTCAAACTGTATTTCGCGTTTGAAAAAGATAATTGGACTCCTGATCTACAAGCTGATCTTGATTCTATTGAGGCGTGGATGAATAATTGGCAACTGCGATTGGCTATGCATAAGTGTTGTGTTTTACGTATTGGTTTTACTAATCCAGATGCCAATTATTATCTGTCCTCTAATCCTTTGAGTTTCGTTGAAAATATCTCTGATTTGGAAGTTATTATTAGCTCAAATTTAAAATTTCATGAACATTGTGCAAAAAGAGTTTCAAGAGCCTTTGGAGTACTATCTCTTTTACTTAATAATTTTGTATCACGTGATCCTCTAACTTTAACGAAATTATATATAGCATACGTACGTCCCCTTCTAGAGGTTAACAGCGAAGTCTGGAACCCATCGTATTCCTGCGACATTGAACTAATAGAACGTGTTCAACGATTCTTCACTCGTAAGGTTCTCGTACCTAATATCCTTACCTACGAAGAAAGATTAGAGAAGCTTTCATTTCAGACTTTAGAAGTTCGTGGCAAGTACAAGGATCTGGTTATGGTGTATAAAATTCTTAATGGCTACACTAATATTAATCCGAAATTATTTTTCACTTATGCCTGTAATACTTACCCAACTCGCGGTCATTCATGTAAACTGGTACCTCCTCGTTTTAATCTGACCCTAAAGAAGCATTTTTTCACGCACAGAGTTATTTCTGATTGGAATTCTCTCCCTCCCAGTGTTGTCGAGTCACCCACCATCCAAATTTTTAAAAAACGATTTTTTGATGCTTTGGCGTAACTCTCTCTTTGTGTTTGTTATTTTGCTTGTTTTTATTTTTGCCTATGCTTATTAATAATAAATAATAATAATAGTTCAGTTCCTGCCAACCTAATTTGACGTAATGATGCCGTCTACTTGGCTTCTGGGGGCTGACCCCCCCAGGCCCAGACCCCTACAACTACCGCAGTTCCCGTTTTGTACTTTTTCAAGCAAGCAAAACTGCAACCTTGTAGTCTTTTTCAGCCTGCTGACCTGCTGAAATTCAAAACTCTGTTTAGCTTCTCAACAACTTACTGACATCGACTTGATCAGCAAAATACCGACATGGAGGTGATATTTAAGTTCCTATTTTTTACACCGCACTATGAAGAGTAAAACGCATAAATTTCTAGATGCTATGTAAGACACCACGGCTAGGTTTATAGTTATTTAAGGTCCCAGACTTTCAGCCCTCAGAATTTATAAGTTAAACTCAGATTTCGCTGAGGCAAGGGCGTACCCAGAGAAAGGGGATGAGTGTGATCCCCCCGAAATATTTTTCACATAATTTTTCCCACACAAGGGTGCTCCCTTTTGCTTTTATTGCCCGGGCGAAAAAATTTTCCGATACGTTTCCAATTGATCCAATTTTGCGTAACAATAAAAAAGGTTCCCAATTTTTTTCCTGGGGCTGCCGCCCCTAGAACCCTGCAAATTGTGGATGCATGGTTTTCCATTTTCAATTTAAAATTTTATGTTAATATTAAAAGTAGTGCATTCAAACCCCTCGCAAAAAAGTCATTCCCTTCTACGTATTTTTCTACGTACGCCACCGCTTAAAAATAGAAATGAAAATTTTTTCAAATTTTTTTTTAAAAGCCCCAAAATCTTAAGTGACTAGTGAGGACGGCCACTGCCATAATAAAGTGATTTTTACCTAAAGCATGCGCTTAGATAGCATTATGACCGCTCTGCGCACTTTTTTTAAATGACGCAAAAAATTTGGGCATGTGCGTCAGACGACGCAAAATTTTTGACAAAAAAACACTGTGCAGCATAATGTACTCGTATATATACGATGAACACGTGTATATGCTTTGGCGAAAGGAGTAAGCCAGAAAGCTCCCAGCCTTTTGGTAGCTTCGGCTTCAATGTTTGATTTTGCATGTAGAACAGTGCATTCTGAACTTATCACAAACGAAAGCACAACCCTTAAATCTAGTAATAATTTTAAAATTCTTATTTTTAATTGAGGGATCGTATGCGTAGTAAAAAGCACAAATATTTTCGATAAATTAACCATTAGCACAAAATAGCGCATAAATAGCTCAAATAGCACCCTCAGGTGCTATAACCGTTATTTTTTAGGTTTCGAAAACATAGCGCTTATAGCAGTTTGACGCGCCATCTTTTTATATCGTCAACAAGAACATAAACCAAAATTTGAAATAATTTTAAAATTCTTCTATTTTAATGAGGGACCGTATACTTACAAAAAAATCCAAAAATTTTCAATAAATTAACCAATAGCACAAAACAGCGCCTAAATAGCGCAAATAGCACCCTCAAGTGCAAAAAAACCTTTAAGCTGAAGCACCCTTAAGGCTACGAAAAAAAAAACGAAACGAAAATAACGCATATAGCACTTTCAATAGCACTTATAGCGCATATTGCGAATAGAAAAAGCGCTATAGCATGAAATGTGCTATTTCATTTGCAAATGTGCAAAATAGTAGAGTCTACTATCCGTAATAAACTAGTGCTGTTTTACAAAGAAAATTGGTTGTTGTTTCTTCAGCAGCACGGCTTCATGAAAAATCACTTTACCGCCACAAAGATAATTATGACTCGTCACAACTAGACTGCACCTATTTTCTCTGGCGTAAACATCCATGCTAACTACCTGGACTTTGCCAGAGCATGTGAAAATTTTTCTATACTTAAACTTCTGTTCAAGCTTTCACGGTATGGCATTAGCGGCGAAATTTACAATTGGATAGCAGACATTTACAAAATAGAACGCAACAAGTAAGATTTGAAAACGGTTGCTTATCAATTGCCAAAGTTTTCAGCGGCGTCCTTCAAGGTACAATATTAGGTCCGATTCTGTGCATTATTTATATAAATGATTTATGTGATGTACTCAAGTTCAGCGAAATATCATTTTATGCAGATGATCGGAGGTCACTAGGTAACAATGGCTCGCCTTTTGTCAGCTACTCGTTGTGATCATTTTATAAATTTATTATATGAGACAACTTCATGATGAAAATTATTCACATTTTTCTGCAAAATGTATTTCACTGGAATCTGCTCATTCCCAAATAAACTACGAGTAACAAAATATCTATCATCGGACTTCAAACTTTTTCGTTTGTGCTAAGTTTTTTCAGTAAATGCGAAAAAAACATTTCTGAGCGTAAAGCTACACGTGTTCTCCCAAATCTATACATAAGGAACCAGACTCAATTTGTCTAAAATTGAAACTTTGCCAACGACAATTTATCTACATGTCAGTGTTATTTTACACTGACGCAGTTATTTCAATAAGGAAAATTTGGTATCTGTATTATGCAACGACTCAGTGTACGTGGTATGCAGTTTTGGTAATGAAAAATAAAGCTTCGGCAATAAGTCGATGTCCACAAAAAAAAACCATTTTGCTCAAGTGTGAAGTATGTGTTACAAATGTGAATAGGCCTTAAAACTAGTTCTTTTGTCTTTCTATTCAAAACATTTAAACATACGGTCAACCTATTCACAAAACATGAGTAGACGTCGCTATGCCTTTGGCTTAGAGTTCAGAATAGCTACGAATTTCACGACGGTTGGTTCGGTTTTGTCCCGTTGGGTTGTGTTTGCTTCGTGTATTGCCCCAAATTGTTTATATTTGCCCCATGCCCCGTTTTCTTTGTCAATAAACCTATTTCTACTGGATTTATTGTGTTTTCCTGGTGCTTTTCTAGTAATTTGATATTTTACGTAGTTTTTATGGGTTCTGGGTAGTTTTTGGGTAGTGAGCGAGCTGCGGCCCTATCTTTTAGCCTAGGACGGAGACACTTCGGTTCGGACTTGGAATCTAGACCATAAGTAATTTCACACAAGCAGAGCTTGGATTTAACTCATACCTGAATCAATCGGGTTAAAACCACAAAAGTTGTCGCCACGTTTCTTTCAGAAGCATTCGCCACGTTTCTTCCAGAAGCAATTAGTATATTTCACATGGCGAGTTGTGCACACTAACACTTGTCAGACAAGGGGCTGGATTTGACTGATACCTAAATTTTATGGGTTTAAACCGCCAATGAAGCAAAGGCAAACAACCGAATACATAGCAGACGCATTTCGAACTCACACACATATTTACGTAAATTCGCACAATTACACTGATCAAAGCAAAAAGAAACGCACACAAGTCCTCACCAATCTGCATGTTGCCATTTCACACATCATTGTAATAATGCCTACGGCACAAATAATTCATTCATCAAAATGGACATTAAACTAATCGCAAATTACGTGTTCACGAGTAGTGGCCAGGAAATAATGCAGACATCAATTCGCGCCGCCGTTGTTTATCCTGCCATGACACTGCCAAAAAACCATCCTAGTGGGCCGTGGGACCGCTTACATTATAGACTTTGCCCATCCAGTTTTAAATTCGATGTGGCTGATGATTGTTTATGCTCATTCAAATTGGCCTTTTCTTGTTCCTATGAGCTGAACAACAGTAACGTCTACTATTGATCAGATGCGACACATGGTCTTCCTGGCGCTCTTGTGTCCGATAACGGAACATAGTTTTCTTTTAAAGAATTCCGTAGGTTTTGTAAGTGAAAAGGAATTTCATATAGGCGATCGCCAGCATATTATTCTAGTTCCAACGGCGAGGCAGAACGCTTTGTTTCAATTTTCAAAACAAAAGTAAAAAGAACGAAAAAATGGCAAGAAATCATGGGATGCTAAATTTCTTGCCAATTTTCTCCTAGGCTTTTCAATCACTCCCCTGATTCAACAACAAGACGTGGCCCCTGTGAATAACTAGTAAGTTGAAAATTACAATCAAAAATTGAATTGGTCCAGCTTTTGACATCGAAACTGAACAGATACGTCAAAAATACGGACAAGACAAGACAGACAATTGAGACCACCGCACTTTTTCAACTGGAAGTCATGAAGGAAGGGAACAACAGTGGGTTCCGTCCGCCGTCGTTAAGCAGTAACGTTTGAACTATTATAAAGTGATTGTTGAGGGTTGCACTGGGTTGTGCTGGAAACGCCACACTGATAAATTCTGGGGGAACAAATAAATTGATTTTACAACAATCCCTACTTCGTTTCAGGTTTGCGAAAAACGTCAACTACCGGCAGAAACAGGCATTATTCATGGCGTAATCCAGAAAAGTGTCGGGAACGTTCACCTCGTTTCAGTCCAGACATTTAATTTTAAAGCGCGGAGAAAGTGTGATATCCTTATTATTCACAAACTTACAAACCAAACCAGCTGGGACTAAAGTAAACACAAACAGCGTAGTCGTGCTGAGTTAATGTTACAGCCTGTCGTTTGTTGTTAGTTTGACTCCTTTCGCTACCCTAACCTCAAAAATTTCTCAGAAAAATCTCACGGGAAAGTTCGGGCCGAACTTTATCGGAGAGAGAGGGATGTGAAGTATGTCTAAGAGATGTGTTTAATGTGAACAGCGTGTTTATAAAGGTTAAAATTATGTTTAACGAAGTTTTTACAATAACAAACGTTCAACGTATTCACATTTGACAAATTGATGTAAAGTGCTTGGCTCAAAGGCGGCACAGATTTGTTACGAATTTTAGGTGTGGTTGGCTGTGTTTTCGGCTGCGGCCAATTGTTTCTCTATATTGCCCCAATTTAGTGTATCTGCCACCAAATGTTGCATTTTGACCAATAAATATTATTCTAACTCGTTTCTTGTGGTTTTCACTGTGTTTTTAGGTCAGGTAGCGTAGGTTTAGCGTAGATCTCAGTTTTACGTATTTTCCAGGCTTAGTGAGCGACGTAGGCCCTACCTTCTAGTCAGGGGAGTCACACTTCGGTCTCGGACCTAGGGAATCTACCTGAAGCCTTAGAGGCTGCACATAACGAGGCATAAACTTGACACTGATACAAACAGTAAAGTTCTGTAACTTTTAACATATTTATTAAAATTGTGAAGCACAACTTAAACTGAAAAATGTGGGAACCATAGGCTGGTAGTTACTTGTCCGAAAGATGGGACAGTTGACAGCTTAAGAAAGTAAAAAACACTGAACACTGTAGCTTACCGGAGCAGCAATGTAGTTGTATCCGCTAACCGGATCAGTAGGTCCATGCATTCTGGTCAATTCAACAGTATGGCAGCATAGTAGTTATTAAGAGGCAGTGAATTTGTAATCAGCAAACAATTACAGACCTTACAGACCTTAGAGCACCTTAAACAGATTAAAATAGGTATGCTTGAGACAACTGCGAGCATTGAAGAGGGCTGCCGAACGGGAGCAGACGTACGCCGTAAAAAATTGAAGGCAACAAAAAGGCTGCTTGCTTAACTGAACTGACTGCTGTCAGCTGAGCTAGTTCCCAGGAAGACCATGGGAAGGTTGAGATGCAAATTGACGCTCTCTGTAAACTGGACAGAACTGTTTTGCGGTCCTGGTTTTGTTGTTTTTTACGGCGACAGTCCATCAAATGTCGCAGCTTTCAATTTTTAACTCATTTTTCGGGCACTTTTTTAGCAATTAGAGAGGAGGGTGGGGGGTTGCGGTGTGAAAAAGTCTCTGCTGTCTGAGTGGGGGGTTCAGAAACACCCATGTAAATGGCAGATACTTTTTGTACTGTCGACTATACTCTCTCATAAGCTGTCTGGATACTACCCTTATTTTAATAGTGCTCTGGACTTTTAATATTAATATTAGTATAAATAGGAGTCCCCAAAAAATTTTAATATCAATATTAAGATTAACAGAAGTGCGATTTTATTTAAATTTTAATATTAAAATAAATAGCCAGTCCAAATTTTTTTAATATTAATATAAATAGTGTTTCTAATTTTATTTTTAATATTAATTAAATAAATTATACTATTCTTATTTTCATGAAAAACATAAGAACGATAACATCTTTGGAACCGCAGATAGTAGAAACTTGCTTTTTGCACAACCATTGCCCGATTTATCGAAACATCAAATGTGCGTCGCTGAAAATGTTCGTCGTTGAAAAAGCAAATGTTCGTCGTTGAAAAACAAATGTTCGTCGTTGAAAAACAAATGTTCGTCGTTGAAAGTTTGTCGTTGAAATTGTTCGTCGTTGAAAAATTTTTCAACGACGAGCTTTGGTTTTTTAGAACATTATTATGTTCTAAAAGACAAAAGCTCGTCGTTGAAAAAATTTTCAACGACGAACATTTCAACGGAGCTCAAGATCCGTTGAAATGTTCGCCGTTGAAAATTTTTCAACGACGAACATTTGTTTTTCAACGACGAACATTTGTTTTTCAACGACGAACATTTGTTTTACAACGACGAACATTTGTTTTTTCAACGACGAGCATTTTCAACGACGAACATTTGTTTTTCAACGACGAACATTTGTCCTATAATTACGTGTTATGTTCGTCGTTGAAAATGTTTCGATCAATCCAAAATTTTCAACGACGAACATTTTCAACGACGAACATTTTGCTTCGATAAATCGGGCCCAGATGCGCAAGAAAGTTTTGCCATTGCACAGCTTTTTAATTTTGTAAAAATTTTCAATTAACGTTAGTTTTACGCGTTATCGACGCTTTATATCAGCCCATTACAATTACTTTGAAAAAGATTTGATGCACTACTAGCATCCTACTCACAAGTTCAATGTTTACATTGAGCAAGTACACGTGTCCTTGCTGAATGTAAACACTGAACTTGTGAGTACGATGCTAGTAGTGAATTAAATCTTTTTTAAAGACTTTTTCGCAATACTGCAAAAGATGAAATCGCTTCACAAAAATTCACATGGAAAAGTTTTATCAATACTAAATGACTTCATGCTGTGCATCTGGTCAACCTATGTAGTCTAAACTAGACGCACTAGACTTGTATAAATAGAAGCTTAATTTTTTTCAATATTAATTTCAATATAAATATAAATATGAATTTAATTTTCACGCTAAGGCTCAATAAAACATAGTAAACACACAATTTCTAGTGAACATACAACTATGATTGCATGTCGTTGACAAAATGACAGCCTAAACAATTGCCTTTTCAAGCACTAGTAAAAATACAGCTATTTTTAATATTAATAGGGCCTATAAATTTTAATATTAATACCAGTCTAGTGCGTCTAGTTTAGACTAGGTTGACCAAATGCACAGCATGAAGTCATTTAATATTGATAAAAACTTTTCCCTGTGAATTTTTGCGAAGCGACTTCATGTTATGCAATATTGCGACAAGCAGCAATTTTATGCAAAATTTACTGGTCCTGCTTTTACGAGTCCTGCTCCATGGCCATGTCAGCCGTGCAGTCTGCCAGCGGTAGTAATTTTGAGTGCAAAATATAATCGGTAGAATGGACATCAACTGGAAGAATTTCCTTCAAAAGAAGTTTAACCTGTCGCACACATTTATTTCAACATTTGAAAAAGTTTTTGATACTCATGCAACACTGTTTGTAAATTATAAGTTTTCTCATTTAAGGTGGTAGTTACGTTTTCGCAGCTTTTTTCAATGTTCTATTTTGTAGCAATTACTAAATCAATTTACAAGCGGTCTTTTGCATATTATTAATCAACTTATTTTTTACAAAATTACAATTTTTCAAGAGTCGGTGTTAATCATAGTGTGCACGCCAACTATTTTGGTGAAGCTTATCAGCTCAATTTTATGCATTTTTCCACGTATTTCGTTATTTCTTCACTGTGGTAAAAAAATTCCGCACACAGTCTAGTAATTTATACCAAAGGTACGTTGATGTGCTATAAAAGTGTTGGTATGCTAAACTAAACGTAATAATTTAGCAGATTTTTACAGTGAGCAAAAGTTTGCCTCAAATTTTGCTAAAAAGTCAAGAAACGGCAATTTTTATGACTTTGGTAGGCTGTAACTAAAAAAATAATCAACCTTTTCACTCAATTCGAAAAAGGTATAGGGCAAATTTATTTGGCTACTGTCAAGTATGCTTTCCTTGCATTCTTATGAACTAAACAGTATATTTGTTACTTCAACTGAAATCACTCATTGTGCTCACAACTGACAGATTTTTGAAATTTTTTAAATTTAGTTAAATAGGGCCTCATTGGGGTCGGCTAATATTACATTAAGCACAGTTTGCCCGTACCCACTGAAAAAATGGCGGCAAAAGTTTAAAAAATGACGTTTCAGGAGATTGAAAAAATATGCAATTTTTGAAGGGGTTTATAAACACTGCCGATGCTCTTGGTTGCTGTGACATATGCTAACCAAATTTTGCAGGTATAATAGATGCGTAAGGGACTATACACATGTGAATTATGGTGCCAAGTGGGTATTGCTATTTTGTGATATTGACATGAGAATTCAGAATTGAGGTAAAAAACTTCAAAGTAACAGATCGCCTAGAACGACTAAAAGAAATATGTCATATTTTAGCTGAAAATAATCTTGAAATAAAATGGGTTAGACCTTTTTTGAATGGAATTCCTAAGTAGTGTAAGAGCCACAAAAATTTGCATACAATTTTGTAAGCCCTCAAAAAATGCATAAAAAAATCCAGTTTTTGAGCTATAAATTAGCCGTAAAAGTTTGAATCAATGTCAAAGTTAGCGAAAATATTGCTATTTACATTCGCAATGTCCGTGCCAAATTTGATTAGGTTCGATCAAGTAACCTTTGAATTATTGCAAAAACTTCGAAAACGTAGGTAACTACCAACTTAAATGACAGCATTAAAATTCATAAACAATTGAATCATGAACAGGTGTTTCAAATTTTATGGTTAGTACTTGCCTTTGAGAATAACATTAATTCTTTTGTCCTACGGAAGGAAGGAAGTAGTTTGTAACCATTTTTTACCACTTGCCCGCAATCACTGGGTTTGCCAACTTTGACCAGAACAGTAAACTAAGTGATTTTTTACCATGCGGACTCTCATTTGTCGAAAATTGCATTCACTTTCACACGCTTGACGTGCCTATGTATGTACTTCCCTCAGGGACCCAGCTCAGTTCCGTATGTACCCCTCGAACTCGACAGTTTGCTTCCAGAATTGCTCAGCTGTATATATACATATATGTTCATTTGACTTAAAAATTAGCCCCAAGGCACGATTTCTGACTTACCCAGTACCCACCCAATACAACAACAAAATTACCCGCGGGCTAAAAAATACTAGCCCTACTGAACCAACACAACCCGACTCGACTCCAGTCCCAAGCATGCAACGTCTCATTCGGTGCACTGCGTTAAAAAAGTTTGTCACAAGTCTGAGCTTGAGTTAAACTTCAGTTAAGTTGAATTACATACATAATTTGGGACAGTATGTCAGTCTGTCCCTATCCTAGGTAATAGGCCGGAACGATGCATGCTGAAATAGTTAAGGGGTGGGGGCGAGCCAGGTCAAAAATCAAAGCTATCCAATTTTGCTTTTTTTCACATATGTTACTCCTCCAAGGCACTTCTACCTCAGATAAGAACAATTAAGCTTGAAGGTGCACTTTTGGTTCAGTGCGTTTGTAGGTGTATTTACATAGGCAAGAGTGCGTACAAACGCCTAAAAGTAGCCCTTAATTGGACAGTTCTAACCCAAACCACATCAAGCCAATCAGGCTGAAACTTGGCATAGTAGCAGCCCACATATGTAAGCGTAAAATCGTGTGATCCAGATTTTTGATATGTATTTTCAATTTTAAAATCGAGGGCGAAAGGTTAAAAAATGGCCGTTTTTTAAGGCCGCCAAATTTGAGTGATTTCACATTTGGCGTCACAGCTCAGGCCATGGGCAAAAATTTTAAAAAATGAATCATAGAGGTTGAGATATGACTTTAGGTTATCGAATCATGTGACAAATCAGCTTCGTTAAGCCCGGTTCATACTTGTCCTTAAGGACACAGGGACAGGGACAAGGACAAATTTTGGTCAGCTACTGTGAATAATTGACACAAACGTTCCGGCTAGTTTTTTGCACACGATCTGCAAGAGACCCCAACTTTATTCATGCGAAAAGTTGGCTTATTTGGCCAGGCAGTTTTCTTGGAATCGCGTAAGGACAAAACGATAGGGACAGGGACAAGGACGAGTATGAACCGGGCTTTAGTGGTAAAAATTTCGAGTATAGGGACGCTTTGCAACCACAAAATACTTTTTTTCGCGCCTATGATTTACACGTAAAATTGAAAATTTATGAGCCCCTAGTAAAAAAATTGGCAAAAATATTGGTTCCAGTTGATAACATCTGCGATGCGCCTTCCCTGGGGCTAGACTGTCTGCAAATTTGAAGCGAATCGGAGAACCTAAGAATTTCACTGATACAGGTAGCCCCCCCCTTAAGGCTTGATTTCAACGCCAGCCCCCAAACTCGGCACCTCCCTCGTTTAAAAATACCACCAAGCCCAGATTGCAGTAAAGCTGGTTTAGATACGACATCCTCAGATAAAATGATTTGGCGCAGACCACTGATTGTCTTCATGTCTGTTGGATTAAGTTAGCGTGCATGATACCTTTGCAAGTTTTTATAATTTGCTAGAACCTTTGAACCTTTTAGGTGCTAACATAATGTATGTATGCATGTACTTGTTTTTAACAATTCTTGAATTAATTTAATTCAACACCTTCTGACACCAGAACTGTCGGCCAATGAAACTTTTCTTTTTGTGTTTTGAAAAACAAAATAAAACACATCGCCATCTCGGTCTACCGTAACCCAAAAAGCCAGCAACAACAAAAAAGCTGTAGCTGGCCACCAGCTCACACACAACAGTCTTTACAGAGAAACACACACACAATTTTGCCTACTAAAACACGCAACGATTTTACGTAGGGCAAAATAAATGTAAAGTCCTGTCGCTACTGAGGTAGCGACAGGAAAAAGGTTTTTTTTAGAAAGATTTGATGATGCTAGTAGTGCAGCAAATTTTGTTAAAGTAATTGTAATGGACCGATAGCGATCTTTAAATAACGATAACGCATAATACTAACGTTAATTAAAATTGTTTTAAAAATTAAAAAAACCGTGCAATGGCAAAATTTTGTTGCGCATCTGGTGGTGCAAAAAGCACGTTTCTACCATTAGCGGTTCCAAAGATATTATCGTTATTATGTTTTTAATGAAAATAAGGATAGTATAATACATTTAATTATTAATATTAAATTAAAAATAAATGAGCTGCGCTATTTATATTAATATTTAATTATAAAAATAATAAGGTAGGCTATTTATATTAATATAAATTAGGTACCCTATTTATATTAAAATTATTAAAATAACGGTACTTGATACCAAGAGTACATAATAGCGTCTCGATCTCTAAGAAGAGTGAACAACTCTCCAGCCTGCCTGTGTTGTAGATGCGCTGGTCGTTTTCAGGCTACATGTTGACATTCTATGCAACATGTGACTGGCCAATCAGCGCGTAGATTCCCTGCGATGCGTTGATAAGCATTAAGATATGAATGAAAGCTTAATAACTCATTATTTATTCATAGTCTGCTTACAAAAGCATTAAAAAAAAGTTTGCAAATACCTTTAGGGATATTTTGACAAACTTTCAGCGAAATTGATTCAGAAACTTTTGAGATTAACTTTTCTGAATTTCTTGAAAGTTTCTCAATCAATTTCGCTAAAAGTTTGCCAAAATATCCCCAAAAATAGGTATTTGCAAACCTTTTTAAATGCTTTTGCAAGCAGAATATAAATGAATAATGAGTTATTAACCTTTTATCCCTGTCTCGTTTTATGATTGGAGCACGTGCACAGGCGTCTAACCAATCAGAGAATAGGAGCTTGCTTCTGATTGGCCAGCCACATGTTGCACAAAATGTCAACTTGTAGCCTGAAAACGACCAGCGCATCTGCCTTTGCTAGAACACAGGCAGGCTGGAGAGTTTTATGATTGGAGCACGTGCACAGGCGTCTGCCAATCAAAGAGTAGAAACAGAGAATTCTATATACAGTGAGACGCTATTATGTACTCTTGTTGATACTTAGCAATAAAAACCAAACATTCCGCATAGTGGAATTGAAATGCTAATATCAGTGCTAAAAGCAACGCATGATAATACAGTGGCATAAAGTACAAACCAGAAATAGATTTTAAAATTTAAATTTAATATAAAAATTACAATTAAGTTTTTTGCGTGGCTAAATTTGTATTCTATTAACAATAAAATGAAGAGTACATAATAGTGTCTCACTTTATGTGTATGCGCCATGTTCTGCCCACATGTTTAAGTTTCATTAAACATGTATCTAGACGGCCAAATCAGAAGCGAGCTAGTGCTGCACGTGCTCCAATCAGCACTCCTCAAGCAAACTTGGATTCGTTGGTTGCTACGGTTACGTGACTGATGCTTGAAGCACACGCATACGCGTCTGGCCAATCAGAAGAGGAGCTCGCTTCTGATTGGCTATCTACATGTTAAATGAAACTTAAACATAAGGGCTGAAAATGACGAGCACATCTGCCAGCGCTAGAACACAGGCAGACTGAAGAGTGTCTTGCTCTTCTTCTATATAGAGTGAAACACTATTATGTACTATTAATAAAATTAATAACAATTGGTTCATACTTATTTATTTCAGGTTTGACTGTCCATACAAAATGTTCGGCTTGCATGGTATTTCTGGTAAACGACTAAACTTGAATGAACTGCCGAATGCTGATTCAACTGTTTCCTTCCTTTGACAACTCAGTGCTGAGGATGATGGGAATTGGAAAAGGAAAAGTGTAGACAGTTGTGAAAGTGATAAATACATAGGTAGGCTGGGCGGGAGGAGAGACTAGAGAGGGAGGACTGGAGGCTGGCAGAGGGCCTCTACTCATATTGTCTAATGAAAGCCGAAGCTATTTCGGGAAAAGCCAGCTCATTACAGCTCCTTAATTCCTGTCGCCGACACCAATACAGAGTAGCGACTCAGGTGAAAAGGTCATTGGGGGAAAAAGATGGTGTTAAAGTGGGATATTAGTTTGCTAAAATTACTTCAAAAAATTGACAACGGGCATTAGTCTGGCAGGTGAACTGGAAAAACAACAGGAACTGACTGCTTCTGCGTGCTGGAAAGTAGGGAAAAAAAGTTAAACTTTAACTAAAATTAAAAAAGGTAGGGGTCATACTTTAACTTTAACTACAAAAAAGTTATGGGTCTTACTTTAACTGTAACTTTACTTAAATTAAAACACCTTTACTTTAACTTTAACATTAAAGTTATTTAAAAAAAGTTATATAAAAGTCATTGATTCTGGACTTACTTTAACTTTAACTTAAATTAACACCAGAGCCTGACTTTAACTGTAACTTTAACTTAAATTGAAGCCATGGTCTTACTTTAACTTTAACTTTAACTTAAATGGAAATGGTCCAACTTTTTTGCCCTACTGGAAAGTCCTCCAACTTTCACAACTTGGCTGACCTTCAGCGGAATAATTTGAACTCAATTTAAATTAAAGTTAAAGTTCAATCAACTTTCGCGTCCACTATTAACTTTTTCAAATTATCTCGGACCTGTGGTCACTGAGATTTTTATCCTATTCTACGATCTTCGAGACATCAGAAAACGAGAAAACAGTGTCGTAGGTATATGCAACGGAAAATAACTGTTAATAGGTAGTAATAATAATAATGACCTATACTGTGCAGGATGTAAGTTAAATACTATATGGAATTTGACGGAAGAATGTTGAAAATGGGGTAAGCTAGAGAGTACATGAGCACACGCTGACCCTTGGCAGGTCGTTAGTGCTGATTGTGCGGCAGACAAGGGACTAGGGAGTATCATCAAACAGCTATTCATATATATCAACTTTCACTTAGCCTTACTTAATGCCGCATAATATTCAAGTACTGTAAGCTTGTTTTTCAGATAACAGCTGACGGCAGCAGTGTACTGAGTCTGAGGCTAAAGCTGATCCATTCAGAGGTTAAAGCTCATATTTCAGCGACTAGGTATGGGTCTATTAAATTGAGCTTGCAGTCGATTTAGGCAAAAAAGTTTACCATATGAAAAAACACACGTATATATCACAGTACTGTGAAGTAAGATAGGCCCCTTAAAGTTCTTAAAGGGATTTACGACAGCTCAACATCGGCCCAGTAGCTCAACGGTAGAGCGCTGGTCTGCAGATCCAGAGATGGGTGGTTCGAATCCCCCCCTGGGTCATTCTGATGATGATGCTGTCTTTCTTTCGGTAAGAATCCCCCTCCCTTTCTTGACAGTACTTCACTTTGTACCACAAAGTTAACACATAAATTTAGGTGACAAAGACCTTGGTAGCAGCTGCGGACCACCAATTGGTTCGGCCTTCAAACACAAGAGCGAAATGGTGGTAAAGATGACCCGCGGATAAATAACTATCCTTTGGCGTGTCCGCCCTCGGGTGCGGAGCTTATCTCCGTTACACAGTGGAGCGTCAGGGGTGCCACTTCAAGAGTGACTACTGACTGAGTACTGACTACAATATCCGAACATTAGTTTAGTTTAGTTAACCGACAGATGAGGTACAGTTTAAAAACAGGAAAACGAATACAGCAGGTTGCGTTATGCCTGGTGCTTTCTGAAACATCGACACCTGAATTGAATGCATACATGAATCATACACCGACCTCCTTGTTGTCCGGACCACAGGTCTCAGGAATAGGGAGGGCGGACGTACCAAATAGGCCTGATCGGCAGACATGAGTAGCTTTGGGTCCACACTGGGTTGTCTGATCTCCCACACGTCGGGGGGGCGGTCGGGGGTGCTCATTCAGGAAGGGGGGCAGCAAACAATAAACAGTCCACACCGCATGCACTGTCTAAACTTCACAACACTCCTAAACAATGCTTGGCACAGACAGCATCGATCAACATAGCTACAACTGCATGTCATTACCTAATGAAATAACAGTTAATTCAGATAAAGTGACACTTTTGAATTATAAGTTAAGGAACTATTATTTCTCCAAAACCTTGTCAGTGTCTGAAGATGAGCAGTAATTAAAAATCCAAAAAATTCAAAAAATATCATATTTAATAATTAAAAATGGAGAATGGTGAGAGTGTAGTAGGATGAGTGTTTTATGTGAAGGGAGGGTTGAGTGAATGGCTGGCCCGAGAGCACTAATGAGCCACGGCCTCTGCCAAGACGCCCCAGATGCCCCAGCCTCAGCACACTCCGCAACAGTTAATTTTTAATGCCGTCTCTGCCACACGCACTTCCTCTCACAAAAACAGCACACCACCAAAGCTATCGTCCAGTTCGGGCGAGGCGACAGTCAGGCCGACAAGCCAGAGGAACACAGCCTGGCCAAAAATGAGTGCAAACAAAGCGTGCTCACTTTTTGTGCAGTTGCCCAAACTTTAGCGTACTTGCAGCAGACACCGACCAGATGTGCCAATTGTTGCTGAAAGTCATTACAGCTTGGCAAGGTGTGGCCTAATGGGCCATTGCCATTGCCAGTCACTCAGTGCAAGACGGCTCAGGGACCAAACTGTTGGCGCTTTAACTCTGTGCAGAAAAGCAAGCACGGTTTGTGTTACCTCGAGGACTCCTTGAGAAAACTGGGTCTACTCAATGGTAAACGCGCTCAGCACTAAAAAAAACAAAAACTCGACCATATCAGACGAAGCCCATCTGCTAAGTCCTAAGATCATTTGCTTTTATACAATAAAAACTTGGGTACCTGTTAGCGAATTTGTTTGGAAAAAGCTGCTTTGGGTCAAGATCTGATTGTTTAGGCCTCTAATGTCTATCGCGTGCAAGACAAGATGCCCAGATAACCTTACACACCTCCACGAAACAAAGATGCACATTGCCATTGATGTATCAAAATGGGACTTGCAGGTGACTGCTACAAGGTATTAATATTTCTGTTGTGAAAGGTGACTTTTTGCGTGTATAAGATTTGGAATTTACCACACCTAAGAAAACGGGGACGATGGTCGAAATGCTAGAAAGTCGGGCGAGAGAAGCGGAAGGCTTGAGGTTAGAGGTTGGAGTTTAAAGTGTTCCCTTCTCTGTTTCGTCCATTCACCTATGTAATCGCGCTTAGTGTTTTGAACAGTACAAATCCCATCACCCTACCTACCCTTTCGTTATTTATGTAACAATGGAAACTTCACCTACCCCCAAACAGACCTGAGTTCAATATACCAACATAGGAGTAGTATAGGGGCAGCATCTCAGGGCAGATTGGGTGGGCAGGAGTTGGGTGGGCAGGATTGCGTATCTTTAACGTGTAAAATCCCCCAAATAATCCCCCGCAATCCCCCAACTTGCTCGCTAGCGAATTGGGTGGGCAGGAGTCACCGGTTTTATTAAAGTATTAATTTTAATTTTTTTAATTTAAATTTTAATTTTTTAGTTTAAATTTTTTAATATAAATTTTCTAATTTTAATAATTTTAATTCATGTATTTTTTTCAATTTTTAATATAAAATAATTGTTTAATATTAATATAATTTTTTTATGCATTACGTAATGTGTGTGTGTGTGTGGTTTTGCGGCAGTTATTTTTGCAATAATACGTGTGTGCCCGCAGGGCTTTTCTGAAAATAGATGCCAACTAGTGGCAGAAAACTAGTTAGGTAGGTCACTGTAGATTACGTATTTTAGGTAAATGAGCTGTAACTCAGCAATTAATTGTCCGATCAACCAGATCAATAGGTCATTTTGTAGCACATAATTGGGGCTACACGACCGTATAAAAAACTTAGTCCTATCCCCCAATTTATGATCAGATGTATCCAGTTTAGCAAACCTAGTTCAAGTTTTTGGCTAAAAACATACCGCACATTTTACGGGCATGGACAGGGGGGGATTGAACTTAAAAAATTTGGCATGGTTGAAATAAAGTTTTTCAACTGCTATAATATAGTCAGCTTTAATCTTTGTAGTAACAAAATAATTTTTGGAATTATTTTCTTCACAAAATTTATCACATGGCCCCCCTCACAAAATTTATCACGTGAGTGGCGTAAGTAAACGCTGTTTTATGTGCTAATCTTAGGCTTGTTTTAGTCATTTTTTGTGATTTTGCAAGGTAATGAGCGTTTTACGTTTAAATTGGTAAACAAATGTATGTTCACTAGATAGACAAGTTGTCGTGACAATAGAATAATTTTAGAAAATTGTCGTAGTGTTATTAATAGATGGTTTAACCCGTTTCGTCCGTACCACGGGACTCATCAGGCACCAATTTGAAAATAATTAAGGATAGCCTTAATTAAATTCTCGGCTGGTACGACAGGCTCAATTTTTACGAAAATATGTTTTATGTTTATTACTATTTTAAACTATTTTTTTGATATTCTGGTTTATTTTTTTATATATGCATATTTTTATATGTATTTTTGTTGAGACCTCCTAGAACTACCGTGTGTTGGGAAGTCTGTGGCACACGATAATTCTATCACAAACACATACAACAACAATTAAATACCAAAATTACATTATAGTACAACACACAATAAATAGTTACAATACAGTAATTACACTAGTGTACAGTACAATGCAATACATCAATAATATCACAGTAATCAAAGGGCCAGGGGTTTGGTGCTGACGTGGTCGGGCTGGACAACGCGTTTCGGGTAAAAGTAACTCAGGGCGTCTCTTCGTTGATGGTACTGAACAACCTGGTTATTTCGTAGTATAAACCCATGGTTGACACCGCCCTGTGGGTTGTGATTGTCAAATAAAACTTCAAGGAACATATCCTTGGTCACATCATTGGTCGTCTTTGACAGTCCCTTGGTGGAACATTTTGTGGGGGTGTCTCCACCAAATGCAAAATATGTTTTGGAGGCAAGGGCGACCATGCCATCACCCTTTCACTCCTGTTTAAATAGTCCGGGGGTGCGCTGGTCGTACTCGGTCAGGGCCAAAAATTTTTTCTTCTCAATTTCGTAAAGGGCACGTAGGGCTGGGGCAATGGCTTCATCCAGGGTCTCATGGACAAGGGCAAAGTATAGGGAATCAGTGTCCATTTCCAACATACACCACGAATCGCGGGGAATAAATTTGTACAGGAAATCGTAAAACTCTAGCATTTTCAGTTTGGCGTATTGGTAAACAAAGTAGGCAATAAGGTTGGGTAGGGCAAATTTAATCTTCTTTTTGCGCATCGTTACTTCAAAAACGCCATCATCAATTTCTTCAAAACACTGGTAAAGGGGGTCATTGATGTATTGGGGGAGTTTTCGCTCGGGAACAAAATGAATGTCTGTATGTCGTTCGACATCGGTGAGGGTTCTGCCGTAGTAGGAATTTCCTTGTAGTTTGAACAGCTCACCCTTGATGGCTGAGGCGGGATCTTGGTCGGCCTGTCTTCTGTGGTTGGCAACCTCTTCCATGAGGTGTTCAAAGGGGTGGGCCTTGTTAAACTGCACGGCCTCGTAAATCCTTGTCACTTGTAGGCCTGCATGTAGGTAAAATTTCAGCAGTGGGGTGGAAAGCAGGATTTTCTTGCCAAAGTAGCTTCCTATGAGGCTTCGGCGGGGTTGTCTCATCACGCCATGGACTTGGGCGTACTGGCACATAGTGGGACCGATGTCGTCCAGGGTTATGTCAATGTTTTTGAATATGGGTGGCATTTCCTCGTACCGACCCCGTAGGTGTTGCGGCACTTCAATGTTCACCTCTACTATGCCGAAAATTTTCTCGTCCGTCACGGCCTGGAGTATCTGTTTGCCCGTCAGCACGGTGGGTCGTGGGGCTTGAGTGGCCTCCAGGTATTGAGTTACGGCTCAAAGTAGGCCTGCTGTCGTCGGAGGCGTTCCCGGACTTGTT
>JASANF010016926.1:0-34785 GCA_030248245.1 Trissonchulus sp. WLG1_4
ACTGTCTAAATTTAAGGATAATTTTTTTGGACCATATTGAGCGAGGACCAGCGACAGGACAAATAATGACTGTAGAGTAGAGCATTTTTTGTTAGATACCCACCTGTTTTTTTTAAATTCTGCCTCAGTGTGCACCGCCCTTGATTTCGATGTGCACCAGGTGCCGTATTTTGCACCAGAAAATAATAGAAGATTATATAGTATATTCTAGAATTAGGCGCTATCGCGCCAACCCTGATTTTAGCATCGTTTTCAATAGGGCTTTCCTGCTGTCCAAATACTATCCAAGTTTGAAAAACTGCGAATGAAAAATTAAACTGAATTTGGTAACTTTCACAGGACACGCTTCAGGCACCATACTGCAAATTTACTTGGTGTAGTTTAGGGCTGGGCACGGTTATACGGTACGAACCGTGTACACGCTAAGCTTAGCGTGTACACGGGTAGGGGTCAGTATCTGCGGTTACTTAGTGCGTAGCGGTTCCAGCGTATACACGTTAAGAAACAGTAACCGCGGATAGTGTAACCGTTTACTCTACAGATCTAGAGATGTGTGGTTTGCATATCCCCAGGGTCATTCTAATGCTGATGCTGTCTAGTAAAGAATCCCCATCTGCTTCTTGACAACGTTTAGCAACCGTGGAATCATACTTAGCGCGTAAATAGTTACATAAATTACATAAATTACATAAATAGGATAATTAGCATGTACACGCGGATAATCGCAGTAACCATTTGATAGAGTGTACACGCCGTTAGTGTTAAACCACGAACCACGGGGCTCTTAGGGTTAAGGCTCGGAAGGCGAGGACACGAGGGCGAAATGTGACCGTGCGCCCGAGCCCAAGTAGAACGTGATCCAACGGCTGGAAACCGTCACAAATCGACTAGAACTCAATTCCGGCCCTCACTCAGGTTCGGAACTCACGCATGGAATCTCCAAAGTAGCTGCAAAACCCTACAAAACACCCAACACACAGTCAAAATTGGAGACAACACGAAGAACCTTTACATTAATAAAATTTATTGGAGGCCAAATTAACAAATATAACAAACAGGAGGAAAACGAGTAAAAACCTAACTCAAATCATTCCCCAGACTCAGGGGAAGCTATTCCTAAATTCAATCGGCACACGAGGCCCTAAATACCTATCCCCGTTTCAATGCATCGGCGCCACCCCCCTGTCCGCGACGTCTTCACCAGCTCACACTGACTGTAAGCCAGTCACACCATAGGACATTGTATAATTTCGGCAAATCGTTGATTGGCCCAGAAATAGCTTTCCATTAAAAATCTAAATGCAAAATATATAAAACTACTGAAATTATTATATAAACCGCTAAGTTTGGGCTCTACGATGTGAATAATTTCATAATTTAGACATGCGAAGTTTGTATTCATGTTTTATGTTTTGAGTCACGAATTTACTACGCTATAAGCCACACAGCGAGCTACAGAAACAACTGGCAGCCTTTCTAGTAATTTCTGAACTCAAGGACGCTGCACACAGCGCTGCGAAGTCACGAAAACTGCAAATGTAAAACGAATAAACTCGTGTCTTGGCTTAAATCTGCGTTTGTGAAATGTGAATAGAAGGGAATTTTGAAGATGTCTATGAATGTATGAGTGCGAGAAAACCTGCCTAGACCAGGGGGTGCCCCCGGAACTACAGCATTAGTAGCCTAGTAAACATTATTAAAATAACAGTGTACACATATAGTGATTTTGTAACCGTGCCCAGCCCTAGTTTAGGACCCTGACTGGAACATAAAATACATAGAAAAATTATAAATTTGCAGTAAACAATTTAAAGTGGTAGTTGCGTTTTCGAGGCTTTTATGATTTCTATGCAAACTTTGCGCCCACAGAACTCAAGTTATAAGCGACGCCTGAGCATGAACTTTTGGCACAGTACTGTAAAGGTCAAACTCCCCAGGCATGTCTCTCATTTTTTCAAAATTTTAGATGGCTTTAGTTACCAGAAAATATGTTAAATTTTCGGTGCATTTATTTTTTAGCGATTTTTTCAGTAAATTGACTAGTCCTTATCAAACTGATGGAGATGCCTGGGGATTTTTGACGTGTCAAAAATCATACCGACTTGCAGCCCCAACAGGTAATCGTATGATTCAGAGCTGTGGCGCAAACTTTTTGTAAAAAATCCCAATATTTTGGAAAGGGCCTTTATTTAGCCGCGTGTAGTGGAAACAAAATTAAAGATTAAGTTTCCATGCATGGCATACATTTGGGTAAGGTATAGTTCTACTTGATGCAAAGAATCGCTTGTAAATTGAAATTGTAAACACTGACCTATGGCTTTCTAGAAAAACACCTAAAAACGCAATTTACCCCCTTACATGAAATTGCCAGGAGCATAATGATGTTTAAAGGGCTTATATTTTAATAAGAAATTAATAAGAAAGAATAATTAAACAATGATAAATGATAATTTTGACAACTTTTCATAAGAAATGTATGAAATATTTGTAGTTATCAAATGTCGCTGTAATGCTTATTTTGCACACCAATTTCCTCATTTCAATTTAATTTCAAACCAATTTCAGTTTAAAAAAGCCGTCTCGTGTGTCTTTATTTGGAACAACACATTGGTGCTGTCAAGGGCACGCCCACGCCCACCTGGCTTGTAATGCGCACCAAATACTTGAGCTTGAAACTGCTCCTTATAGCTTAAGTAAAATTTTAAGTTATTAGTGCATACATTGTATGACTCATTTGAGAGAAAATGTCGGCAACACTTCAGTAGTTTGAGGGTCAAATTTTAGGTGGTTCACTTTTGGCATCTCTACTATACATAATCTACTGTATACAATACTACTTATAGAAATCATCATCATAAACTATATGGAATCAAGAGCACATAATAGAAAAATATGACACTGTTCGATGCCTTGGGGTTTGCGTCCATTGCGGAGCGCAAAATCTCCTCTTCTTGTACGGTTTTGAAAGAGGTACCCCCCTTGGTGCAAGACTACGTACGGCTTTGAGGGAGGGTACCCCCTCAACTCGAAACTATGTACGGTTTTGAGGGGGTGCACCTTCCCCTTGATTTCAAGACACAAGAAAAGGCATACCCCCCCTTTTAGTTCAGGACTACATATCTATGTGCGGTTTTGAGAAAAAGGGTAATTCCCTTAACCCACAGTCACACACCCCCCACTGATGAATACCTAAAAAATTAGCAGCACTGATTCGTTGCTGTGCGTCTGTGATACACTCCTACGTCGGATACTTCAGTACCTCATGTGCAAACTTAAGAAAATATTATTTTAATTTTTACAGGTGGGTTGTGCCCGTTAATTACAAAAAAACAACTTAAAAACATCTAGATTTACTAAAAAACATAATTGTATGACTAAAATACTTCTACGGCACCCCTACAGTGTAAAATAACACATCATGCCATATTACCCCACAAATCCATAATACCCCGGTTGCACTAGCCATATTTCCCTATTCGTTGCCATATTACGCCGCAAATATAAATTAGAAAATAACTAACCTAAATGCGGTTGCAAAGTTTTAAGATTAGTATCATTAGAAATACCATACAATAAGGATTACAATGATATAAAAATCTAGACAATATCTTACCGTTAACAGTTTATGCATATCCGCAAATCTTAGCAAAAATTTGCCAAGCCAAACTGCACATGAGGCCAAACAAGACTACGCATAAACAAATGACTCTTATTTTTGTTAAACTAAATGTCCCGTGACGAAATTCAGCCGGTAACTGCGTCACATGATCAGAGCTTAATTAAGAAAAAATGAGCGCTGTACAGTCATTGGTTAAAATTATCCACCTGACCAAAGTTTGGTTAACCATATTGCCCTGGTTTGCCATATCACCCAGGTCTACCCTATGCTGCATCTACTTGTCTAATGCACTGTCTGATGTGACGTTTCCATCTTTTAATTTAATTTTCTTGTCAAAAAAAATTCTTATGCGTCTGAAATTGACCAACTTCGGCCTAAAAATTGAAAAAATCCACAACATTGATTCTATGGGCTTCTGTATAAACGTATAAATTGTAGTTAAGAACGGCCACTGCCATAATTAAGTTATTTTTACCTAAAACACGCGTTAAGATAGCACTATAAGTGCTCTGAGCACATTTTTAAAATTAGTGTTAGACGCAAAATTAAACGTTAGAGCTCTGAGCGTTAGACGACGCAAAATTTAAAAAAATGACACTTTTGAATAATTTTGCTACTCGGCCGAAAAGATGCTACGGCCAAAATAGCCCTTTTACGCCTTGATGCAAACCTGCAGTTTAACACATATCAAACTACTTTATCGCAAGCTCCTGTGCTTGTTTGTCCGCCACCACCTATACACATCAAAGACCATAAAGGTTATCCAAACTGCTGCGGATATTTCAAAAAGTAATAAAGTCACGATGACGAAAGTTCAGCATTGGACACGCATCTGTTGAAGTTATCTGTGGTGTATTTAAATAACAGTACTCCCTCCTGTAATCAACGGGTAACTGGGCTATTTCGGCCGGAGCATTGTTCCGGCCCATGAGCTAGAACAAAAAAGAGTGCCGTACTTTTCCCTATTATGTACTCTTGTTATCAAAAACTAATACATAGTTATTTAGAAAAACAAAACATAATTTGAATGAACACTTTGCTGGCTGAAAAATAATAGGCAAGTTATGACTGAAACAATAACTGAGGTTATCGAAGCCTGCCGAGATTGCAACCGCAGCTATAGCATTACGAAATAAACCACCACTGCTGCGCTTAAAATAGCATAATGTCGCATAATGTCGCATAATGCAAAAGAAAGGCTACAACATTTGCCTAAGCTATTTAGATGATTTTGTTATTGCCGCGGAAACCAAAAATTTATGTAACCTTGCACTTACTGACCTTCTAACCTTGCTTCGCAAGCTGGGTTTCTGAATTAGCTATTCAAAACTCAAAATGCCAAGTCAATGCATAACTTTTCTGGGTGTGATTATTGACACTGTAACTTGTACTGTTGCTATGCCCTGTAAAATCACTAATACAAATGAAAAACTAACTAATTACAACGTTCTATATATGGAATTTTTTTATTACAATAGTAACGATCGGATGAGTTTGATATATTCTTAGCTGTCAATTGCCAGTGTATTTTCAACCTAATCTGTACTCTTGTCAACAGTACCTCTGCTAAATAAATGATTAACACTGCCTGAATAAGTTGAACCTACGTCACATTTTGGCGCTGCGAGTAGGGTCTGCCAAGAAGGAAGAAGTGATCGCTTGCAGTAGCTGTTTGGCGGATTTGCGGCAATGGAACTTGTCAAATCCACGAACTTTCACTGGTCCTTTGCGACTTTGTTTGCCCCGACGAAACTGTCAAAAGTATGTGTAGACTTGATAGTTAGAGTATAACTTAAACTTTTATGATTGGACAGCGTGAACTGAAAAGGTTAGGTATTTGTACTGCAATGGCTGATGAGAACGCGCCAATGGGTGAACCAGTCCCTGAGGCCAACGAACCAAATCTGAATGTAGTTAATGATGTTCCTAATAATCCGTTCGAGTTGCTCCGTGCCCCCCAGGTCCAGATGTTTAGTGGCATACCTTTGCCTCCTTTGCTTACTGGGAATGTCCAAAAACAAAATCCCAGGGACTGGTTTGCTCACCTGCGTCGTGTCGGTATATCTAATCGTTGGAGTGACGAATACTTAGCCATGCTGATTCCTGGTTTGCTAGCGTTAGATACTCGGGCCTCGCGATTGTGGGATAAGGTTCCAGACAATATCAAACACAATTTAACTGAGTTGGAAAATTTTTTTGTGAAAGAACTGATGCGAGGCACAGAAGTTGACTTGATGTGGAACCAATTGCACAATCGCAGGCTAACTGAAAGTGAAGGTTTTGATAATTTCGTGACAGAACTGCGAAAAATGGCGCGTTTGGCTTATCCTGACAAGAACGTACAAGAATTACAGGATATTTTAAAAATGCATGTTGTTCACCAGAGCAAGCCTGATATTTCTCGTGCGCTATTGCAGAATAAGCTAGATACGTTTGATGCAATTCTAAGCTTGGGCCGCAGAACAGAGTACGCGTTAAGTAAGAAAGGCGTTTCTATCCCTACCGAGTTGGAGGCACGACTGGCAGCTATTCAAGCGCAAAATGACGAGTTTCAGAAAAAAACTATTAAAATTACTGCTTGCCTGGCTGACCTCCAACAAGGTTCTGTGGCAGCTTCTTACTCTAATGCTGATTCATTTGTTTGTGCTACTAATGTTCGAACTACAATTCCAGTAGAGGCGAAACTAAGTAAACTTGAATCAGATGTTGAACGATTGTCAGCTAAGCTAGATGAGCTGTGTCGTCGTTCTGTTCGCTGCTATAACAAAACAGTCACAAGCACAAGCAACCAAAACGGTCACAGTAGTCGCAATTGCACGTTTCCACCACGTGCAGTCGGTCGCGGTCGCGGCAGCCGGGGTTCACAACAGTTTAACGGTCGCGGCCCAGGTCAGAGACGGGGTGCGACAGAAGGGTTTCGAGGGGGCGATGGCTGGCCCGGTTCGGGAAACTAACTACTGCTGTTCCTAAGCGACGGGGTATGGCAAATCACCGTAAAATGTCGCATTCTTTTTTTTTTTGTTGTGATTTTTGTTTGTCATTGTATGATCAAATTTGTGCTTCATGTACCAAAATTTCGCAGTCATTTAGTCCGTTGCGGGTGAATGCTGTTATCAATTCCGTTGAAACTAAAGTGCTACTTGATACCGGTTCTAGTTTAAGTCTGATTGATGAAAAGTTTGCCAAAAGTCTACCCTCTTTGTCTCCGTTATTTTCTAGCTGCTGTCAACCTGTCGGTGTTTCTGGGGAACAAATATCTCTTCGAGGCTTTTGTTTTATTAACGTCCAGTTTGGTGACAGCTCAGTATTTGAAATCCCTTGTGCTGTAGTGAAACAGTCAGTATTTCCTTGCATAATCGGTATGAATTTTCTCCACGGTCAGGATGCGCTTTTGGATTTTGGTCATGGTGAGTTTTCTGTGGATGGACGACGTATTCCTTTTCACCATGACGCAACAAAATCCAAGACTAGAGGATGTAAGGTTACCGCTGGTTGTCAGTCCAACCTAGTTTTCACAGTAGTTCTTAAGCGTTCTGTGCGGATCCCAGCTAACAGCCGCTGTATTTTACCTGGCCGTGTTCTCTCTCCTGCTAGTGCACAACATGGTTGCATATCGTACGTGTTTGAACCACACCAGCTTCGTACAAAACTTGATAATTTTTGTGATTTATCTCGTTTGTGTCCAGAGCCTACTTTGATGCGGGCACAATCAACTGTCCCTGTGGGTTTAGTTAACAGCAACGATCGCTCAGTTCTGCTGAAGAAAGGAACTGTTCTAGGTAATGTGACCATATTGGACAAAGAGGCTCAGTTATTGGACCCTTTTGACTTGTCTGAGACCACTTTTCCCTCAACACCAGATGTTGTATCGGCAGTAGAATCCTCAGTATTGGCTGCTTCTCTGCCGTATGGCGTTTCGCTATCGAAAACTGCAGCCTCACGTACTGCTTCAGAGCTGGAACAGCTTCGCTTATTATTGGCGAAGTACAAGCATTTGTTTTCTACTAGCGATGCTGATATTGGTCAAAAAAATCTAGTTGAGCATGAGATAGACACTGTTGACAATCGGCCCATAAAGCAAGCGCCTTTTAGAATTCCATTCGCCCAAAGGAAAGTTGTTGAAGGTCACGTAGATGACTATTTAAAGCGTGGGGTTGTTCAACCGTCTAACAGCCCGTGGGCATCCCCTGTTGTGATAGTACCGAAGAAGGATGGCTCACAACGCTTCTGCATAGATTTTCGGAAAGTAAATGCAATCACACGGAAAGATGCTTATGCAATTCCCCGAATAGACGATTCTTTAGCATCCATGCACGGCTCTACTTGCTTTTCGTCGCTTGATCTGTGTAGCGGGTACTGGCAGATTAAGGTTGCAGAAAAAGACAGAGAAAAAACTGCCTTTGTCACACATCACGGATTGTTCGAATTCATTGTCATGCCCTTTGGCTTGACTAACGCCCCTGCGACGTTTCAGAAACTGATGGAGCAAGTCTTACGAGAATATTTAGACAAATTTTGTCTAGTATATATAGACGACATAGTAATTTATTCAAAAAATTTTAGTGAGCACCTCGAGCATTTAGAGTTGGTTCTCCGCAAGCTGGAATCTGCCGGCTTAAAGTTGAAAGGCAAAAAGTGTACGTTTGCGAGCCGAAAGATAGAATACTTGGGTCATATTGTGTCAGACAAAGGCGTTGGTCCCGATCCGACTAAAGTGCATGCCATTAAAAACTTTCCAACTCCAAGATCTCCTCGTCAGGTGAAAAGTTTTCTCGGTTTGGTTTCTTTTTGTCGCAATTTCATTCCGAATGTGTCAACTATCAGTCAACCTTTGAATGATCTTTGTAAGAAAAATTCTAGATTCCTGTGGGATGACAGATGCGAAAAAGCATTTCCAGTTTTGAAAAGTGCAATTGCCGAAGACTGTCTGATGGCTATGCCGGACTTTTCTAAGCAATTTGTCGTGTCCACTGATGCTTCGGGGGTTGGAATCGGTGCAATGTTGGCCCAAAACTACCCTGACGGTCCTCGTGTAGTCTCCTATGCCAGTCGTAAGTTGTCGCCTGCTGAACAAAACTATTCCACGGTAGAGCAAGAGGCTCTGGCTGTTCTTTGGGCGTTAGAAAATTTCAACCCATATCTTTTCGGCCAGACTTTCACGCTATTTACTGACCATGATCCGTTGGTCTACCTTCGGTCAAAAGAAAATTTAAAGGGTAGGTTAGCACGCTGGGCTTTGTCGTTGAGCGAGTATCCAGGAATGACAATTCGACACAAGCCTGGGGTACAAAACTTTGTTGCAGATGCATTGTCACGAAATCCTCCAGAAATGCCTCAACCCGATGAAACATCATTTGGTACCACTGTCGTGTCCACACTTGTTGCAGTAGATTTTCCGTCAATTGTATCGGCTGAAGAACTGCAACAAGCACAGTCCCGAGATACATTTGCATCTAACGTTATCGCTAACCTTCGCTCTCATAGGCATGCATACCAAATGCATAATGGGTTATTGTACAAGCGATCTAGGCGGGGATCCTCGCTACGATTAGTTGTACCCGAGTCACTCAAATCTCAGTTTTTGACTTCTATGCACGACGATCCGATTTCCGGTCACTTAGGTTTCGATAAAACGTATGGACGTATGCAACCGCGCTTCTTTTGGGTTACAATGAGGCGCGATGTTGAAGACTGGTGTCGTTCATGCAAGGTTTGTCAAGAACAGAAAGATTTGGGGTATCAAAGCAAAAGCCCACTAGTTTCTATGTATAGTTCAGAACCGTTTCAACGCGTCGGTGTTGATTTATTACGACCGTTTGGACCAACATCAAAACGAAATAAATACATGCTTGTCTTCATTGACTATTTCACCAAATGGGTAGAGGTTTTTCCTATCCGACGTGCCAATTCTAGTTTGATAGCAAAAATTTTTGTAGAGGAAGTAGTCTCTCGCTACGGGTGTCCAAAAATTTTGCTATCAGACAATGGCACTGTGTTTGTTTCTCGTCTTATAAAGTCTGTTGCGAAACTTCTACGTTGTCGTAAGATTGAGTCTGCTGTTTACCATCCACAAGGTAATGGTTTAACTGAGCGCTTTATTCGTACGCTAAAGACGATGTTGCAGTCTTACGGACGGTCACGAGCAAAAGATTGGGATAGTTATTTACCGTTTGTTTTGTTGGCCTACCGGACAAGTCCTCAGTCGACAACGAGGTTTTCACCATATGTTATGTTAACAACATATGTTTGGCAGACGCGCTCGCTTGCCGGTAGATGTTCCTTCACATAGTAACGAGATGGTTTTTCCGACAGCCACTGCAAAACAACTACGCATGTACTATGAACGATTCCGAACTGGTTTGCAGCTTTTTTATGATCAAGCTAAACTAAATGCAGCCAACGCAAAAGAACGCCAGAAGTTGAACTATGATCGCGGTGCACATGAAGTTTCGTTTGTGACTGGCCAACGTGTGCTTCTCCGTCGTACACCTCGCAAGGCTGGTACATCAAAATGGCAAACAGGCTATGTAGTTGTAAAACCTTTGTCATCAGTAACGTATTTAGTAAGTCGAGCTGAAGGGAGGTCCAAGCCTTTTCGGGCGCATATTAACAACTTAAAACGTGAGACCGAACAATCGAGCGACTAGTTTAGTTTACTAGCGATTACTTAGTTTACCTTGTCTTTTATTCCTACTTTCCGTTCTGCTTCTGATTTATACTTCTATTCTGCCTCTAATTCTGCTTTCCTATTGATCTGTGTTTTCGCGCAAAACCTTCTCCCTAATCTTCATAATTCGTACACCAGACAAGACTAATTAGTTCAGTAGTGTAGTTAAGAGACACCTGCAATGTCAGGGGTGACTGTCCCCAGTGCTTGTACGGTTGTCTTGTTTTAGGAAGATCAAGCCAATGGTATCATCACGTTTTTCGGCCCGACTACTTGCTTTTCCAATATGTATCGCTCAGCAGATGTTTCGTTCACAATAATGGGAGAAACCTTCATCGCCTCTGAGCTAGCTTACACTTTTATGAAAGCATTTATGTTTGAAGACAACAATGCTTGGAGTGATGTTTTAAAGCTGGACAATCCTTTTTGGGCCAAAGCTCGTGCAAAAGACGCATTCAAAGTTGCATTCAAAATTTCAAGGCCACAAAGTGGAGAGCTGCTTCGGTTCCTATAATGATTGGAATTTTGATGGCTAAGTTCGGACAAAACGACCGGCTTATGAACGAACTTTTAGCCACTGGTAATAAGCAACTAATTGAAGCCAATCCGTTTGATGGACGTTGGGGTGCGCAACTGAATCGAAATGCGCTGAAAACTTTCATTGGGCAGCTACCAGGATTGAATCAGCAAGGACAATGCCTTCAATTCGTTCGTGCGTTCTTCCGTGGTAACTATTCTTTTCCACCCGCACTACTGGTCTGCGATTCTCTTGGGCGAAAATTTCCAGTCTCTGCATATTTTCATACTATATGCATTTCCGGCGCCAGAGTCCAAACTTTGCTGAAAATTGCCCGTGCATCGACACATATTGGTTATCATTGCTGCATTGTTCTGGGTGGAACCAACAACATGCCAATATATCCTCCTCGTGAAGCCCCTGGTGGTGGTTTAGAACCGCGAAAAGCGAAAGACGTAGTCCGTCAATTTCAGTTTGGTATAAGCCGGTTTCTACAGGAAAAGCCGCATGCTAGCATGATTGTTTGTGAAATACTACCACGTCACTGTGACACCTCTAAAACTTTGCGTTTGAGTTGTATGGAAGGTAGAGTCCGTGCAGTCAATCACAAGCTAGCAGCCCTTTGTGAAAATCAGCCAAAACTTAAGTTGATGAAATGCCATCATGATTTTCTGGATGTAACTTGTACAGTGGAAACGGCTTACATTGAAACTCTGTTGGGGCTCAACATATGGTGGACTTAGTAGAAAAAAAAATTCAAAGGCTCTAGTGGGTACTCTGACCCCATGAAGAGCTCGCGAATGAATATAATTGAGTTCATTTGTTTTTGTAGCAATCACTTATTGTCTGTCAAGTGTATTGATGAATTATTTGATGAGGCGTACTGACCTCACACGGTTGCATTAATATTTCGTGTCTATTTATATGGCTTGTTTCAGTTTTTTTGAGTCTTTTGTGAACTGAGTGCACTTGGAATGTCTGTCGGGGTTTCTGTCCCCAATTGTCGCGGTTTACTCGTTGGATTGGACTGTTTTTTTACAAGGAAAGGGAAATGTAAAATCACTAATACAAATGAAAAACTAACTAATTACAACGTTCTATATATGGAATTTTTTGATTACAATAGTAACGATCGGATGAGTTTGATATATTCTTAGCTGTCAATTGCCAGTGTGTTTTTAACCTAATCTGTACTCTTGTCAACAGTACCTCTGCTAAATAAATGATTAACCCTGCCTGAATAAGTTGAACCTACGTCACAGCCCCCAAACAAATTTAAAGAAACTAAGGACTTGGTGCTTCATAGCTTGAAACAAAAAAGACAAGAAAAGAAAATAATTCTAGAAAAACTTATTGGTAAACTAAACTGGATAGCTTCTATTTTCGCTGCTGGACGAGCATTTTTCCACAGCTTAATGCTGTGTGACAAGAAAGGTAGATAATCACAGGTTAAAAAATAATCACTGACTAAAAAATAATAATTGTGTTATCAGTATTCCAGAATAGCGTTTAGTCAGCTTTTAAACACGATATCAGTTAATCACACGTTTTCAACACGAAAACTTCTAGATAGCTAGAAAATAGATTTTAAATAGAAATTTTACTAGAGTACTAATCAAGATAGTCAGGGTGTTTAGCGAGCGTTTAGCGAGTGATTAAGTTAATCAGTCGCTAATCACCTTTCTAGAATTCCAGCCTATCATCACGAATTCTACACGCTGAGAATAGACTTGCCTGATGTCATTCTGCAGGCGCGTTATTTTTTTAATCACTGACTAACTTAATCACACTTCTAGAATTCCACCCCAGATGAAAAATTTTACTTAGGTAGGGCCTGTGTGAGACACTGTATGTGAGACGGTGTGTGCTTTGAATCTTACATATAATTTTAAATGTCAATTTATATTGCAATCAAATCGTTGCCAACCATCTGAATAATTTGTATGTTTTGTTTTGATACAAAAGTTTTAACTTTATCGTCTCTATACTATTTCGATAATGCTACTTTTATTGCTCCGACTTAAGCAGGTTGGGTTTTTGGTTGTACAGCTTGATTAGTTCCCTGGCCAATCAAACATATACCTACAGCAAAGACACACAGAAATAATTATTTCAAAACTTATTTACTCACTAACAGTCTATTTTACGCGACCCCCTCAGGGGCCGCTTTTGTACTATATTCAGAATCTTAAATTTCTATGTTAATTCGGGTAGGTCGAATTTCGAGTGTTAAACAAGCACGTTTTGCGAGTAAAGTTAAATTAATTTTAGACATGCTCGTCGCGACGTGCTTGAAATGCTGAGGATATTCTTCGAAGATAAAACGCGGCACCTAAAATTTTCAGAGCCAACGTTTCAAACTATTAACGCAACGTGTCGACTGGTATTGGTTATCTCACTTATTAGCCAACAATGTCAGCCAACAATGTCAGCATTATGATTGAAAACGTTTCGATCAAAAAACTTTTATGGCGTCAGTTTCACTTTTAAACTACATAGGAGCTAGAGTCATGGTCAAAATGACCGTCACCCACACATTCGGCCATTTTTTAGAGTCCAAAATAACTCAACGCCGCAACGACATCCTTCTGTGCAAACTGCTAAGGCTTTTTGGCTTAGTCTCACAGTTACCAAATTGGCATCAGATTAAAACCACAACTTTCATGGTTCCGACGTGTTCATAAACAATCTTGGAATCATTGTTGCAACAGGTTTAGTTGCAGCCCTTTTGCAATCAGCATAATCGCCTGCCACTAACGACGTTGGTAGATACGTACACACACACCCATTCACAGTGTGTATTTTAGGAACCTAGCAGTCGAATAACACAGCAATCGCCTGATCTACCTGTTATTTATAGGAGTCTTTTGCACTATGGTATATACGCGGCGGCTGAGGCTTAGAAGGGCAGGTAGGTCGATCTTGTGCTTGAATTAAGAACGGATGACAAATGATGTTCTGGAAATATCGACGAAAAACAAATGTTACAGCCAGAGGGCGGAGTGGAATCAAACTACTAGCATTCCATTGCTCTACCAGCTGAACTAACCGGACTGACAGTAACAAATCGCCAAAGGCTATCCAAATCACGAAACCTAGATAGGTCTGCAGTGCCAGTTAAATATTACCAATAAGACTGAGATGTCTGAGCTTGAATAGTGATTTGTGACTCCAATAATGTAACCCTTACCTCACAACCTTAATATTTTGCTGCAGAAATTATATTACTGGTCATTTAGTGCGGCTTAAAAACGTACATAAATCACAGTTAACATGTCGGTCATTAGGTCCTTATGGTGTAGTGGTTAACACTCTGGAGTCTCGATCCAATAATCCGACTTCAAATCTCGTTGAGGCTGCATTTTTTTAATAATCAATCAGTCAATAATGCTATTTGGAATTTTTCATCAATTTGTTATTTTAAAAAATTTATAGTTTACCAGATAAGGTTTAGAGCTACTCAGCAGTAAATATGTGCGCTAATTGGAATTGAACGATCAATTCATTTACAAATAATGGCCGGGTGTAATATTTCCTCTGGAATATTGACACTGAAGCCTCGTAATGTAACAACTCACTCAGCAGAACAGCTTGTTCATACTACTTTCGATTAGTGTCAATAAATATTTTTGCGTTGCTGCGGACTGTTTAACCAATATTCAAATGGGCTAATGGCACGTATATTGGGCAAAAAAGTTAAACCTTTTTCATTTAAGGGGGTAATTGCGTTTTTAGGTGTTTTTTTAAACTACAGTAACTGCACTTAACCTCAACAAAAACTAGAGCGGTCTTTTTTACATTTTTTTACACCTTCTAGCTTTAAAAAAACTATATTTAAAAGCAGATTATCTTTTGCAGTTTTACTGCTGCTATCATTGAATACACCCCATCAACGGTTTTTTTTGACTAATTTTTGCGCCACAGTTATGAAACTCAAGTTCAGCCAACAACTACTAAACTTTTTGCAGTTTTGCACTGACATAATATCTCCGCCCGTTTTTTTGATATAGTTGATAAGTCGTTTCTACGTTGAGAAAATGACTTTTTTGTGCAAAAATCACGAATTTTGAATCACGAATCATGAATTTTCTCAAAAATTTTCAAAAGCCCAAAACACCGACTCTACAAACTATTTTTAGAAAAGGAAAAAAACCGGTTGGGATATTTTCCTAAAGATAATGTGGTTAAAGTTTCGAAGCCGTAGTCCGTTTTTAGCTTGAGTTCTGTGGGCGCAAAAATTACACTGAAATGTCAAAAACCACGAAAAAGACATTACCCCCTTAAGTTAAAGTTACAGTTTAAAGTAAAGGCCATTGCTTCAATTTAAGTTAAAGTTACAGTTAAAGTAAGGCTCAGTCAGCAATTTAAGTTAAAGTTAAAGTAAGCCGAAGATCAGTGACTTTTATATAACTTTTTTAAAATAACTTCAATTTAAAGTTAAAGTAAGGTTGTTTTAATTTAAGTTAAAGTTACAGTTAAAGTAAGACCTTTAACTTTTTTTGGAGTTAAAGTTAAAGTTAAAGTACATAATACCGCTAACTTTTTGCGCGGCCGCCTCAGCGGCCGTGCATACTAATTTCAGTTAATGCACTGAAACTGAAATTGCATGTAACTCATGCTCAGTTTCAGTGCATCACCTAAGCCTGCTGCACTTATCTAGTGTATCTAGCAGTCTAGCACACGCGCGCTGTGTGTTTAACGTGTGTGTGCGTGTGTGTCTGTGTGCAGTATGTATGCTCCTGTGTGTACGTCTATGCGTAGCGCGGCAGGTTGATTGATTAGTTGAGTATCGTTATCCGTAATATTGCTTTGTACTTTTATATGAGCGCTGCAAAATCAAGTTTGCTTTTCCACATACATTGGCCAAGGGACAGCGTAAACCTGCTGTGCAAAGAGTCACATCAAAACGACAACAATCACAAACTGAGAGTCAATTTTTATGCCTAAAACTATGAGCATTTGTCTTAAGGGGGTAATGTCGTTTTCGTGGTTTTTGACATTTCAGTGTAATTTTTGCGCCCACAGAACTCAAGCTAAGAACGGACTACGGCTTCGAAACTTTAACCACATTATCTTTAGGAAAATATCCCCACCGGCTTTTTTCTGTTTCTAAAAATAGTTTGTAGAGTCGGTGTTATGGGCTTTTGAAAATTTTGAAGAAAAGTCAAATTATGTGATTTTGGCACAAAAATGTCATTTTCTCAACGTAGAAACTATTTATCAACTAAATCAAAAAAACGGGTGGGGATATTATGTCAGTGCACAACTGCAAAAAAGTTTAGTAGTTGTTGGCTGATTTTGAGTTTCATAACTGTGGCGCAAAAATTAGTCAAAAAAACCGCAGATGGGGTGTATTCAAATGATTGCAGCAGTAAAATTGCAAAAGATAATCTGCTTTTAAATATAGGTTTTTTTAAAGCTAGAAGGTGTAAAAAAATGTAAAAAAGACCGCTCTAGTTTCGTTGAGATTAAGTGCAGTTATGGTAGTTTAAAAAACACCTAAAAACGCAATTACCCCCTTAACACGAGCAGTCTTTGCACTGAACAGTCTGATCGATTACAGGTCTAGTACAAACTTATCGACACAATCACCATTATTAAATTTTTGCTTTGACGCAGGTTTCAACGACTGTGTAGTCAACTAGTTGCTGTGATCGGCGTTGGACCTAGTGATCAGTGGATTGATTCCGAGCGACCTGATTTGTTTATTTTCTATGATTTTTTGAAAGTTACATAGCTATATTCCCGTTTCGTATTCGTAAACCTACTAGAGTTTAGTTAGAATGTGTAGAACTCAGTTTCGTTATAGAAGCTGTGCAAAAGACATAAGCGCACGCACTGACTTTTACGCTAGCAGTGAAATGAAAATAAAAACTAAAGACCTGTTGGGCTGTGCCACAACAGGAAAATTGAAAAAAAGTTTAGAAGCAAATTGAATGTACATACAACTATGCACGTCAAACGTCGTGTTCCGGATAAATCATGGAGCCTTGAGTTCTCACGCCATTTTAACAAATGTGATCAAGACTCGATCAAAGTTGAAGCTTTGTAATACATCTGCATCCGAAATTAGAACTAAACTGTTAAAAATAAAAATACTAGGATGCCGGGCTTAATTTTACCGATACGGTAAAATAATACTTGCTGTGGTCCTGTGGAAAAATCTACGCTCGTCAACCAAAGTGCTTGTTTAATTTCAGTTAAAGTTAGAGTTTCACTATTTTGCCCTAGTGTATACATATAAGGCTGCTCATGCGCTATTCGTCAGTTCTTCGTTTTTTGCCCGCGAATTGGTTGCACACTTTGCTGTGCGCACCTACATGCCGCGCTGTGTACGCACAGTTTCCAAGTCCAGTACGGAGCTCGCTCACTAACTATTCTATTTTTATAACTAACTATACTAGTCTATTTTTTGCATATTCTTGAATATACATACAAGTTTCTACTTTTTTCTTGATATTAGAGAAATTTGGCGATTAGATATACCTTGTAGTACTGCTTGAGTGGCACTACCCGCTGGAAATCTTTGCGTCGAAACAGTTTCTGTCTTCAGGCCCGTTTCCGGCTTTTTGCCAGAAACCTAGCTGCTTAGTAAAGCCTGGTTCATACTCGTCCCTAAGCGTTGTCCCTGTCCCTAAGCGTTGTCCTTGTCCCTGTCCCTAGGTGTTCTTGTCCCTGTGTCCCCATGCTTTGTCCCTGTCCTTAAGAAGTGTCCCTAAGGTCTATAGGGAATGTCCTTGTCCCTGTCCTTAGAGGTGATTGATTCATACTCCTTGAGGACAAGGGAATAGTCTTTCTCACATGAACTAATGCTCAAACGTCATTGAATAAAATGCGTTTTGTTTAAAGTACCTTGAAAAAGTTATCAAACCCAATTTTAAGCTGAAAAAAGAGAAAAGACAAAATTTTGAACATGGGATTCGAACTCTGGTGCATAGTTTGAGGAGCAAAAATCTGTGAAGATGTTCACCTGCAGGAAGTCACGCATGAGGCCAGAGGAACACTTTATTAAGGATTCTTCGTAGGTTCACATAAGACTGATCTAACTACTTCCGAACTCTCCTTTTATAGGGAGTAGGCTTACAGAGTATATAGCCAAAACATAAACCCAAAATTGAAATGTCAGGTAAGTTTTGAAAGGTCAAGTATACTTTAGGAACTTTAAGAATGTAAACTTAAGTTCCTGGAACTAGGTAGGTTAGAGTACGTATATAGGTATACTGTAATCAGCAACGTACGTCACACCTCGGGGGTACTTCAGAAGCGTCCACGATTCGGTAGAGTCGGGTAATTTTTCAATTTACAAGTGGTTCAGTGGTTCCCTCGGCGCCTTTTGGCTATATTCGAGCAAGCAAAACAAGAGCTAACATAATATAACATAATAAAAATAAGATACGGATTGTCTACAAAAGAAGACAGTGAATGTGTTGTTTAAAATTTAATTTCTTCTGGGGATTAGTCTAAGAAGATTAGTTTAGTCTGCGGACAGGAGGGCCAATCGGGCCATGCAGTGGCTGCATGGGGTGAATAGTCCCATCTGAAGCCCGCAGGAATTGAATGTTGACAATAGTTGGCGGTACGAGTGGTTCAGGCGATTCCATCAAAGGCGGACGTCGTACAGGCGCCGACATCTGGATTGCCATGCGTGGGGTGTACACGGCATAGGGATTAGGCTGAATCGTTATTGGTATGGCCGGGCGAAACGCAGAGGCTGGCGGCAGCCTAAACCCAGGCGGAACAGGAACACAAGCCAGTGGCGATAGCACTTGTCCCGGGGTTGGCGCCGCGACTGGGACTGGGGTATCGGCTACCCCGCAACACGCCGGGCTGGCCTGCATGTCTTGGGACTGGGGGTTAGGAACGCTTTCCGGCTTGCTTTCTGTGGTATTCGCGCTTGTGTCAGCAGCGAATTGGTCATTGTGAGCCTCTTCATCGATGACCAGCCGTGGTTCGCTATTTGTCTCTTCGAGTGTCGCATCGTCCAGCCTTTCTGGTGTAGCTGGAGGGTATAGTTGCATGGGTTCGTTCTCGTCCTGGCACATTGTGGCCGGACTTACTGGGGGGTGGGCCTCCTCAACAACCTCGCCACTCTCCACCATGGGGAAGTTCTCCACCGGGGGGGGAGCTCACGACCGGGGGGGGCCTCGGCGACAGGGGGTGTGTCCCTAGGTGGGGGACCCTCAGCGTGGCGATTCCCCAAACGTTCGCAAGCGGGTGGTGCGTCCTTGATTGGGGGGCGTCGAGTCGACTTTGTGGAAATTTTACGACCCAGGTTATGGATAGGCGGAGCGAAGCGTTCCCACTCGTCGAAGAGGGCCCGAATACCCAAAGGGGACAGAACGTAGTACCCCCCGACGCAAGTGAACAGTCTTTCCTTCGGAGGGCGTGCCGTTGAATCTACGAAGCGTGGTCCGCCAGAGAGAAATGAAGCGGGGGGGACATCCATGAACTCAAATCCGTATTCTTGGCACTTTCGCTCAATCAGCTCATTAATGACAGTCTCCGGACCGATGACATCTGGTCCGTGGAGCTGGGGTCGCGGGATATCGCTGCTCCAGTAAACTGGAAGCTGCTCACGACGAAGACTTTCGGCCGCTAAATCGAAGTTTCTGTCCCATTCCACCGAAGGGTTACGCAGCTCGCCAAGGTTTACATTGACAATGACAAACCGATAGCGATGAAGGGGGACCTTTTGAACCATCGCTGGAATGTCGGCGAAGCCTACGTCATCCAGAGACACTACATCACCCATGTCGATCGAATATAAGGCTTGCAAGCGATTATCAGTGATAAGCAGGATCGTTCGGTCATAGTGTGTCATCATCGCCTGGGTAGCCCAATGGTCGAGCGGTGTCGGCGGGAATTGGGTTCCACGCAGCAGTTCTTCTCTGCATTTAGTGAGTCGACGGCCGTACTCATTTTGGCCAAACCAGTTTGACATGTGGCGGTTGTCGTCCAGTTTAACGCTACCGCAGCCGGTGTGCCACAAAAGGTCTCTGCCAGCAGCAGCAAACACAATTTTCTTGCCGCTGTCGACCAAGATAGCATCCAAAAAGTTGGGATTGTTGGCGGCGGCTTGACGCAAAATTTCAGAAATGACACGACCTGCGGCCATTATCCATCCGGCACACTTAGGCACGGCGATACGCGTCACAAACGCCTTCAAAGACGCCGGATCACTGAAGTATTGTGAATCAAGAACTTCAGACGCTTCGTTTTGCAGCCCTAATTGCACCAGTCTAATGTAGGTAACTGCCTGATAGATGCTGCTGAATACCAACTTATTTTCCCCTGACCCGACTTCAATAATTGTATTATTATTGTGCATTGCAAGAGGACTGTCGGGTGTCACCACGAAAATACTAATGTCAGATTTTCTACCCAGGGAAATGCACCGGGGCTGCTTCTCTGTTGGTTTGGGCGTCGTAGCCGACGCTGCAGCCATAGCGTATGAGCGGTGTTTGAAATCTTGATCCACCAGAGAAATGCGTGATGATCCACTGCTTGATGCAGATGGTGGCGCCTAAATTAAAATATGTACAAATGTACACAGGCTCCTAATAAGTGTGTGAATAATATTTTATTTGATAGACCTATATATACAGCTAAGAAACAACACTAAAGGCATATGTACAGGATTGCACAGAGGCTAAGGCCTACTGTCTAGAACGCAAATTGTACCGAACGCTGGGTTGTGGTAACACTGGTACATTCTGGACTGATTTCGGAGTATCTCCAGATCTGGTATCGGAAATCTTGTCAGATTCCGTGTCTAGAGACAAACTGGCGTATTTTTTCAGGCGGTTCACGTGAACCCACTCAGGTTCTTTACGAGGTTTATCTAACGAGCGAACTAGAACATTAGGTAACTTAATTTCTACAATTCTTTTTGGACCGTGCCATTTTTTCATAAATTTTGGTGTTAGACCCTTTTTGCAAACAGGAGTAAAGACATAAACTAGGTCTGAAACTTGTAATTTTGGTTTTACTGCCGTTTGATCGTAAGAAGTTTTATATCGGGTCTGTGCCTTTTGGATGTTGGTTTTAGCCAATTCCCAAGCATTCAATAGCTGGGCTGTAAAAGATTGTTTGTAGTCATCTAAATCAAAAAATTTTGAAGGAGTTTGTAGAAGCACTGCATCGACTGGTAAAGGAGGATCTCGCCCAAACATAAGGAAACTGGGAGTTTCATTTGTTGAAGCTTGGATACTAGTGTTGAAAGCAAAACGGATTTTAGGTAGAAATTCATCCCAATCGTTATGTGAAGCCGAGACATACATACTAAGCATAGTCATAGTAGTCTTATGCTGACGTTCAATTTGCCCATTGCACTGTGGATTGTATGCAGTAGTGTTCACTTTTCTCGTGTCAAAAATGTTGCAAGTTTCCTTGACAACTTCTGAAAGAAAATTTTTTTCTTTGTCGGACACTAACATAGATGGTGATCCATATCGACAACAGATCTCGTCAGCAAAAAATTTTTGCAATGGTTTCCGCTTTTGCATCTGGAGTTGCAAAAACTTCAACATATTTGGTGAAACTATTTTGAAATTCTAGTAACCATCTGTTACCATTGTACGTTAAAGGAAGTGGGCCAGCTAAATCAACGTGAACCCGTTCCCAAGGTCCGCACAGTGGGATCCGAACCAAGGGTGCTCTAGCGGTTTTCGGCGGGTCTTTGCGTTGATTACAGGGGACACATTTTTTACACCTTTTGAGAGTGTCAACGCGCATGGTTGGCCACCAATAACGCTGTTTTAATCGTTGGTAAGTTTTATGAAAGCCTAAATGGCCGGACAGTACACAATCATGATAGGCTTCGAGTATTTCTTGTCTTAGATGGCTGGGAACTACCCGAATTTTATGTCGCCCACTATTGTGCTTATAAAACAAAGTGTTATCTTTAAGTACGTATGGACAAGAAGCGTCAACCTTATTATCACTTAAATTTTCCTTAATTTGTAACAAATCAGTATCTTTATCTTGTTGTGTCCCTATCACACTGTCGCTTGGTATGGCATCAATTGTAGCTACGATTCTGCTTAACGCATCCGCGTTATTATTACTTTTTCCAGGGCGGTGCTTAATATGCATATTGTAGCACTGAAGAGTGAGTGCCCAACGAGCGATACGGGGAGCAGGATTCTTAACTGTTAAAAGCCATTTTAGGGGAGCACAATCTGTGACAACCGTGAATGTTTGTCCATATAGGTAACAGCGAAAATATTCGACTGCGTATACAAGTGCAAGTGCTTCTTGTTCCACCGAGTGGTACAAGCGTTCGTGTTTATTCAGGGTCCTGCTGGCATATGCGATAACGCGTTCCTCACCCTTCTGGACTTGACTTAGGACAGCGCCAATTCCAGTGCCACTAGCATCACAAGCTACAATAAATGGCAATTCAAAATCAGAAAACGCCAATATTGGAGCCTGGATTAGTTTGTCGCGAAGGGTGTTAAAAGCATTCTCACATTCCAAGGACCAAATAAATTTGGATTCTTGTCGCAACAGGGCAGTGATTGGCGATGCTATTTTAGCAAAATTTTGTATAAATCTGCGATAGTACGAGGTTAATCCCAAAAATCGTTTTACCTCTTGTGGAGATTTTGGACGAGGGAAGTTTCGCACAGCCTCGAGTTTGGAAGGATCAGGGCGAATGCCCTGTTTAGAGACTATATGACCTAGAAATTTTAATTGTTTTCTACCAAAATGACATTTTTTTGCTTTCAACTTAAGGTTGTATTTACGAAATCGGGCCAGAACGGAGTTGAGATCCGATAAATGTGTGGAAAAATCCTTAGAACATATTACAACATCATCTAAATATGCAAAACAAATATGATTGTTGAGTCCGCTCAAGCAGAATTCGATTAACCGTTGGAATGTGGCTGGTGCATTCACCAAGCCGAACGGCATTCTATTAAATTCGTACAATCCCAGAAAAGACGTAAAAGCGGTTTTTTCTCTATCATCAGGGTGCACAGACACTTGATGATAACCACTGCACATGTCTAATGTAGAGAAATACTCACATTTAGACAAAGAGTCTAAAATTTCATCAATACGCGGTAATGGATACGTATCTTTTTTAGTAACCGCATTGAGACCTCTATAGTCCACACAAAACCGGTAGCTATTGTCCGGTTTTTTAACCAGGACAATTGGGCTGGCCCAAGGGGAGGAGCTTTTTTGAATAATTCCATGTTTTTCCATTTGTTCTATCTGTTGCTTAATTACTTCCCTCTGCGCATATGGGACTCTATAAGCCTGTCGCTTCACGGGAGCGTTAGGTCCAGTATCTATTCTATGTAGAACTGTATTAGTATTACCCAAGTCGGTGTCACTTTTTGCAAAAACATCCGCATTATCAACAAGCAGTTTTAATAGCTGTTCCTTTTGTTTATTATCTAAAGCGGAATCATCAAGTTTGATGTGTTTTAAGCCTTCATGATTATGCGTCTTACAACTTTCAGCATCTACTGTATTTACAGTGAGCTCTCTTATAGAATTAACAAACCCAACACTAGTATTCTTGAAGAGTTTAATAGGTACGGAGTGTGGGTTCATTAGTCTTACAAGGATTGCATTATTTTTAACAGAAACTAAAGCTCTACAAGCTATGAGGCCCAAATTTGCCAATTTTTCCGTAGATGGTTTAAACAAAGTTTCCGCTGTGGCATCAGCACATCCGAGTATGGCTGGTATAACGACTTCACAACGTGGGGGAAGGGTAACGGTTTCGGATACGGATACGGGTACATTAATTATAGCATTGCACATTTGAAGAGACTTATTCCAATTCCAACAAAATGGAATGGATTCACCCGCTATACATAACTTTGGTTTGCTGAAATCTATTGTAATTGGACCTAACTTACGTAAAATGTCTCTGCCTAAAATACAGTCATGTGTACCCGAATCTATTATATGAGCTAAGTGATCTACAGATTTTGGTCCTATTTTGAAAGTAGCTAACACTGTGCCGAGTAATAGCGAGCTATGACCTGTTGCACTGAATGCCCTGGACAATGGTTTACCAATTTTTCCAAACTGGTCAGCGGTTCGTTTCAAAATTAACGTCAAAAATGAGCCTGTATCAAACATAGCCCTGACAGGTTTATCATTGACATATATTTTTAATTTAGAAGGGACTATATTTTGTTGTCCAAGGATTGGTGCAACGGACAAACTAGTTTTGTTATTTACCTCAATTTTTGACGATGGTACAACTAAGTTTGACAGTTGATAAGTGGCTTCAGGTGAATTTATGCAAGCAGGGTTGTTGCCGTCTGTTTCTGGATCTCTTCGCTGACCAGTTATTGCAGAGCAATGCAAGTGGTGCCGGTATTTAATACCATAGTATATAATGGCACAAATAACAAACAATGTGCCTGCAAAAACACAAATATTAACAATAATTTGCACAGGACCTTTTAGGACACTATTAAGTAAGTCACCAGCTCCGTGACCTATTCCTGACGCAGCATTTTCAATACCGGAGCCTAGTCCTTCTAGAGCATGACCTACTGCTTTTCCGCTGTTTTCCATAACGGTTCCTATAACTGTCCCAACTCCTGTTATAGCTTGAATAACTGCATTCGGGTCAACTGATAATTGAGCTGTGTAATTAACAACTGCAAATAATCGCTTTTCTAAAAGTTTTACTCTACTCTGATAACTTGACAACATTGTCAAAGTTGTACTCACGCCAGACAGCTCATTGTGAAATAAAGCCGGTGCGTTAAAACTAAAAGTTTTCCACTGCCCTTTCCAGGCCAACTGTGCCGGAAATTCTGTAACGTGTTCTTTTCCCTTGCTTGATTGCCAACCGTTTACGGTACGGTATATACCTAAAGGATGATGGTGACAAGTAACGGTAGGGGAATCTGTAACTAAATCATAACTCCCGGGACCTACGAAATACAAGCGGCCTGCAACTAAAACTGGTAAAAATTCATAGCAAACATTATTCACTTGATAGTTCCAAAAGATATTTTCAGGTTCTACAAGGTGACATTTCCAAATTAATATACCTTCAAAGGATGAAGTATGAAGTACTTCACTTCAAGGTGAAGTATGAAGTAATTAATATACTTCATACTTCACCTGAATATGTAGCCACAACATCGCTACGATTTAACAAAACTCGCGCCCCTAGTGATGCATCCAATCGAAGTAACTGATGGATTAATTGCAGCTGTGTATTGGCTAAGTTACATAGATTATTCCAAATAAAAGCAAAATTGCCTTGTTCAGCCTCAATAATTTTTGTGTACAAAAATTGCAATTTGGCGTTTACAGGATCTACATGCATTACGTCATTGGAAAGCTGGGCCGTAGCATTAGCAGCTAACTGTGCGTAAATTTTTGGAAAGGCCGAGGTGAGGGGTGCCAGAATATAAATTATTACACCTTGATCCGTATTGCGAGCTAGTTTCGGTACACACAGGACCAGAGGGGAATCAACAAATTTAAACGCCCCTTGCAATTCAGGAATAACTACATGGTCCTGTGTAATTTGAGCCTGGTACCTACCCTTTAAAATATACGGACAAATTTTCTTTTGCATTGCCGTGGAATTCCATATGAGTGTTGAAGACAATGTTTTGCAAAGCCCAGAACTTGCAGCACAATTGCCTGTCGCCCCTAAGTCTGAAAATACTTCTTTTCCATCCATAGTTGCCATTTGACCGACTTCTAGCACAAAGTTTGTAACTTGTGTACATACATATTTGCAACACCATGTAGATTTTGGTTGTAAGGTTATATTGGAAGCATATATTCCTTCGCTAACTTTAGCAAGAGGTATATTACTCCACACATTAGCTTTAGCAGCATGTTCACATTCATATTTAGACGTCGGTAAGCTTTCAGTGGCTGTTGGAAAAACAGTGTATGACCCAAAAAATCATGTGTAAGTACATAGTTTTTGAGTATGTAACCAACAACTATACGCCGTAACTGTTATAGGCTGCGTACGTAGAGTCCACACTTCAACATTTGCTTTGGTCACATTTTGTGAATGGGGGGGTATGCACTGGAGCGTTTTGGGTACAGCCAATGCGTAACCCGCTCGAGTTCTTCCGCACATTTGAAATTTGTGAGTGGACGTGAACGGCAATAAAGCTATGAGTACTACAATTAGGAAGAAAAGTTTAGATCTTATCTGCGCAAAGACGTCATTCTTACTTTGCTCAGTTACTCGTGATTTAGGCGAGACTTTGATGTGCTCACAAGTGATCGATTCGGGCTCACTTGCTTGATGTTTTATTACCTCGACCTCAGTCGGAAGTTCATCTTCACGACCACTTGTAATGGTATTCACACTCAAAATTGTAGTTAACAAATTTTCGAGTTTATTTTCGATAGCGTTTAACCGTTCGTCACCATCTGCAGCAGTATCTGAGGTTGGGGGCTACTCTTCAGTAGTATTAACTGTTTGCTCAGGACGATGGTTTCGGTTACTACGCCAACTATTAGGAGTGGTTGTTTGTCGATTTTGAAGGGTTCGACAACGACTTTTAATGTGCCCTACTTTTTTACAAGCGGCGCAAATAGGTTTTCCGTCCTCAGTATATTCAAACCGATTGGCTGTACGAGGCCTAATGTCTCCAGAGTGATTTCTGGTGTTTCTAGTATTTGGTTTTTGTTCGGTGGGTCGTTTTTTAAAGAACCCGTCTAAACGACGCTCAATGTGATCTAAGCGATCAGCATAAGTATTTGGTGTTTTATCTACCGAAATGGCGTTAACCTCATTAATTGAATGAGCAGGAGTAGCTTTGAGGTCTTGTACTAGCTTGGTGATACCCTCTAGCTGCTGTTGTAGTTTGGATTCTTGGTGACCGCCAGGGTCATCATCAAGCTCTAGATATTTTCTATGAGCTTCCTCTTTTTGCGCTATTGTAAATGCTTCCTGGAAAGTATTAGGGTCTTTGGTTAATACTGCACGTTTGTACGTACGTAGCAGTCCACCTATAAAGAATTCTTTTTCCATATGCTCTCTCATCTCTGCCGAAAATTCTTCGGCTGGATAAGCCTGACGCGTTAAAGCGCGTATTTCATTGGCGTACAAGGAAACTGATTCCTCAGTTCCTTGCCTTCTACTGTGTAGATTCACTAGGGCTAGACGGAGTTTTTCTTTTGGACACAACTTTTCACGAAGTTTTTCTACAAGAATAGGATAAGTGAGTGCCCCGGGGTTAGCCTCAAACTGTTTTGCGATATCACGATACGCTTCGTAAGCAGTATCTCGTAGGTATGCAGGGAGTAATTGTCGTTTCTCATCATTTGACCAGTTACCCGCGAGGGCTGCTAACTCAAAAGTTTCAGCCCACTGGACAAAATTGTCCTCCAGCTTGCCACTAAATGTGGACAAGCAGATTGGGTTCAGTGTTTGGATTTTTGCCTGGGGTGAAGGCCTTGCACTCAGCTGGTCAGTAATATTTTGAAGTCGGGCCTCATGGACATTTTGCTGACGTTGCAATTCTTGTTTCAACCTCAAAATTTCTTGCTCGTTTTTAGACACAACTCTAACAACTTGCCTGTCATCACGATCAGAACTTTGATCAGTCATTGTTGCTTACCATGAGCTAATTGGCGGAGAATAATAGGCAAGACGCGGGAAACAGCTGTCGGATCCGGTTAAAGTCAAGTGTCGTGTTCGATATTGCAGCAAAACTGTCTGTGGAGGCTGCCAACAAGGGAAAAGGGTGGGGCAATTAGGCGCACAAGGCGGAGTACGAGCACGGGGCACCAATTGTGAAGATGTTCACCTGCAGGAAGTCACGCATGAGGCCAGAGGAACACTTTATTAAGGATTCTTCGTAGGTTCACATAAGACTGATCTAACTACTTCCGAACTCTCCTTTTATAGGGAGTCGGCTTACAGAGTATATAGCCAAAACATAAACCCAAAATTGAAATGTCAGGTAAGTTTTGAAAGGTCAAGTATACTTTAGGAACTTTAAGAATGTAAACTTAAGTTCCTGGAACTAGGTAGGTTAGAGTACGTATATAGGTATACTGTAATCAGCAATACACATAGTTTACGTACGTCACACAAATAACCATTCAGACAAGTTGGAGAAGCCAAGAAGTAGCTAATTAAAAATTAGCTTGAAAAATAGTGCATTTTTGTCAAAATCGCTTTCATTTGATGTATATAACGTCAAATTTTTTTAAACTTGAATTTTAATCTATTTTTCAATGGGAAAAAAACTTTAAATCGATATACCAAAAAATTCTATACGGCTTTTGGTACTTTTTGAAACAGTTCTTTGTAGCTAATTGCTAGTTGCAACTTTTCAAAAAGTCGTTTGTGTAGGCAAACCTTTCTTAAAAAATTTGAGCTGCGAAAACCGATCCGCTTGAAACTTTGCAGACTGTTACAGCAGATGTATATGGAGGCGTCGAACTTCTTGCATTGTAATTATTATGATTTGGCTCAATATGATAGGCTTTTTAAAACGTCACTTTTGATAAAATCAAAATAACTAAAAATTTGTCGCTGGTAACGAAAATGCGACAAAAATGGCACCTCAGCAAGATAATTGTCTTTAATTTAAGCTATAGATTGTTAAATTTCGTTGAGGCACCACTGAGCTACGTCATTTCAAAAATTAGTCAAATTTTTCCAAATTTTAATTTTGATGCAGTCATCAAATTTGCTAAAATGTTCCGAGACTCATCAAACTTCGCAAAAATACTTGCCTGGTGTTTATTTTGATTGCACTAAGCAAAAAAGTTTGTATCGGCAAGAAACAAAATATTATAGCAGTTTGATTCATTGGAAGTTACTCAGAGCGCCCCCTTAAAACAATAATGAGTTAATAATCATAATAATATAATAATAATCAAGTCCAAGCAGCGTCCAAGCGCCTAAATAGCGCAAATAGCACCATCTGGTGCAATAAGCGCTATTTTTAGGCCAACAAAAAAAATAGCGCTTATAGCACTTTGATGCGCTATTGTTTTGCTATTTGCGCTATTTATGCACTTTTTTTTATATCGACGTCCAGAACACAAACAAAAGTTTTAAAATACTTTTCAAATTCTTTTTGTTTATTGAGGAATCGTATACGTGCTGCGCAAATAGCACCCTCAGGTGCTATAAGCGCTATCCAAGATCAGCATCACTATTTAAAAGGAAATTAACACAAACACCAATAGTCCAGCGTAGCTCAGTCGGTAGAGCGTTAAGCTAGCAATCTAGCAATGGGTGGTTCAAATCCCCCCTGGCCATTTTTCTGTAGAAGTTTCATCCATATCCAAAAAAGTAGCACATATAGCACCGTCGATAGCGCTTATAGCGCAAATAGCGCATATAGCACTCCCAAAGAGGGCTACAGCGCAAATAGCGCATATAGCACCTGCAATAGCGCATATAGCGCAAATAGCGCATGTAGCACCCCCAAAAAGCGCTATGGCGCAAATAGCGCATAGCGCATATAGCACCTTCAATAGCGCATATAGCGCAAATAGCGCATATAGCACCCCCAAAAAGCGCTATGGCGCAAATAGCGCATATAGCACCTTCGATAGCGCATATAGCGCAAATAGCGCATATAGCACCCCCAAAAAGCGCTATAGCGCAAATAGCGCATATAGCACCTTCGATAGCGCATATAGCGCAAATAGCGCATATAGCACCCCCAAAAAGCGCTATAGCGCAAATAGCACCTGCAATAGCGCATATTGCGCAAATAGCGCATATAGCACCCCCAAAAAGCGCTATGGCGCAAATAGCGCATATAGCACCTTCAATAGCGCATATAGCGCAAATAGCGCATATAGCACCCCCAAAAAGCGCTATGGCGCAAATAGCGCATATAGCACCTTCGATAGCGCATATAGCGCAAATAGCGCATATAGCACCCCCAAAAAGCGCTATAGCGCAAATAGCGCATATAACACCTTCGATAGCGCATATAGCGCAAATAGCGCATATAGCAATTTCCATAGCGCTTATAGCGCATATAGCGAATATAGCGCATAAAAAAAGCGCTATAGCACAAAAAGTGCTATTTCGATTTCGCTTACACGCGTTCGTTACCCTCATTTGACAAGTTTTTACCCCTTAGGCTAATTTTGGTCAAAGTTACAAGTGATTTTAACTGATTTGATTGAAATTTGAAAATTTAATAGTTTTTCACTCAATTTTTAATTGCTAGTTTCGTGACTAAAACTACATTGGTTAGCAACACTCCAACTGAATTGACTATTTATTAAATCACTTAATGTGGCGCTCCGAATAACTTCCATAACTTTATTATCTTATAAGTCGACGTAGGTTATAGCTAGAATAAATTACGTTTAAATATGTTGAAGCCTGCTACAAAGCTCTGTTTCTGAGTAAGTTTCATGTGCCTGCTGCCTTGTTCTGATTTTTTATCACCGATTGAAAATTTCTATTTTCAATAAATGCGCATAAATTTCCAAACGGCATAACTGAGCGAAACTTTGTTCAAATTTTACGATCTATAGCTTAAACTGTAGGTAATTATGTTGCCGAGGTGTATCTTTTCTTATAATTTCAATCCAACTGTTTTGGCTCAAAATACACTAGTTTTTCCAAAATTGGTCAAAATGAAATCGCTGCAGAATTTCACCAAAAACAGAAATCAACATTTTCGAAGAAGGTACACCTGAATCTACTTATCTTCTAACTTTAAGTCGAATTTCACAATGAAAAAACGACATGGAGGAGAGCTATCACGATTCAAAAAAGGCTATTGCCGATCAGAAAAATCTGAGGTTTGCCCACACAAACGACAGTGTCAAAAAATAGAGCGTATTTTTTAATGCAAATAACCATTCAGACAAGTTGGAGAAGCCAAGAAGTAGCTAACTAAAAATTAGCTTGAAAAATAGTGCATTTTTCAAAAGGGGGCAAGGTTCCTTCGCTGAGTGAAAATTCTGCTTAATTTACCCAGGAGAATTCAGCTTCGCCCTAATACCTGTGTACTATTTAGCTCCAATGCTTAGGTGTTGATTTCACACACTAGGTATAAATTCAACAATTTTGTCGAAAAGACATGTTATAATCACCGCAACTGCGTGTGATTTCAATGACGCAATCGCTTTTCCTCGACAACAATATCTCCCGTCAAAACAGTTTTTGCTGACAAAAGATTTTGCGGTGTAAATTTTTTGCAAAAAAGTCAACGAATGGGGGTCGAACCCTCCAAGTTCATATCAACAAATTCTAGATTAGCGCTTCTGACAACTCGATCACGCCAGTTTGCTGAATAGTGTTCTTTAGTTTTGACTATGTAGAAGGGAAGTACAAAACAAACAGCAGACTAGACGATCACCTGATAAGTATATGTATCGAGTTTGAAAAATTACCGAACGAAAGTTTTTTAAATCACGAAATTTTAGTAAAATGACAACTTAATACTTAGGCAAAAGTATTATTAACCATTATTTCATTAAAAATAGTAAGCAAAAAGCCTGTCTACAAAAAAAGAGCAGTCGGTTCCCATACTGACTTTACGTGTTAATCATATGCGCTGGACAACATGTGGCTGTTACTTTTACACTATGCAGAGTTGATTTCAAAACAATAGTTCCTTCTCTAGAAGGAACAAAAAATCCAGGGCAAAACAGGTAGACCATTATTTATGACATAGTTATTGCTGTAATTTTAACACAAAAACAACATATGTATTCGCATAAATAGTTGCTAATGCACCCACATGCGAACGCATAGGTTTTTATGAAAAATAAAAACAAGGAACAGAAACCTAGGATGTCGCAGGACCAACAGCAAACTGTTGTGGCCGATATTCAATTTAACGAAATGTCTCTTTTGAAAGTTTAGCAGAACACAATGAATAAATGTTAATTTTGGCTACTAGTGAAAGTGTTCCGACTGGCCCAACAGGTTTACGGAGTGCATGTGACGAGTTGTTCTTGATGGGTACTGAAAAATTGCAACACACATTATTGGAAGTAGTGATGTGGATCGGATCGGAACGGTCCGAAATTTTGATGCCGATCCGATCCGCATGCTAGATTGGCGATCCGATCCGATTCGATCCGATCCAGGCCCGGATCGGCCGGTCCGATCCGATCCGCCGATCCGATCCGATTCAAAATAGCGTAACCTTGATGAAAGATAAAAAAACTCATTTTTATAGAAATATTGTGAAGTATATATAACTTATTATAATGAGTATATTCATTCATGTAACGGGGTCAAAATTTTGTGGGGGGGGGCCTCTGGCTAAATTTTGGGGCCCCTCCCCCTCGGATTGACCAAAAATACCATAAAATTTTCAAAAATTTCGCAAAAAAGGTCAATTTTTTCTAAATTTTGCCCAAATTTTGGGGACCCTCCCCCCCGGCTCTTTGATTTTGGGGGGGTCCCCCCATCCCTCCCTCATACATGTATGAGTATATTGCTAAAAATGAGTTTGTACATATATAGATGATAAGATGGCATTTTTACAATGAGAGCTAGTTAGACAATCCCACGACCAAAAGTTTTCATTAATTGGGAAACGGAAGTGCCTTGAAAATTTTAGGTCACTACCGCAGGTCGTGCGTTGGGTTCGGTTGGATCGGAAATTTTAAACTTTAAATTTTAGAATAAAGTGGGTCAACCCTTGGGTACCAACTTCATCGCTGCATTTTGTCAAACCAGCGAAATCTGAAAATATTTCCACGTATGCAATCCAATGTGGGTGCATAAATTTGGGTACCATTCATTCAGTACCATTCAGTTAAAGTAGGTAGCTATGTGAACAATGTACAGCTGTACACTGTGCAAATTGTACAGAGGTATCTGTTAAAAACGATCGATCATCAGGTACGGTATCTTATAAAAGGTGGGTCAGAGTTGGTCGTGGGCCGGCTTTGAGGGCGCCGGTTTACCCACCATAAGTGTCAAACCGCGGGTTAGGTTGGGTCGCGGGTCGAAAATTTTGATCCGTGTCGAAACTGCCTGTAACGAACAGTGCCTAACTCTTGTGTTAACGAAAAAAGGTTGCAAGATTGTTTTTGTGGGCGAAGATAAAGATATATTTTCAAACATTTTACATCTTACATTTAGTAACGTGTCTTTAATTAATTGAGAAACATCCCCGCCACTTTATGTACGCATAAACTGTACTTCCACTAGTATAAAGCCGACCGACATTCTGCTACGTTGAGTAGTAGTTAGACTTGTGCGTTTGATTGATCGGTCGAAAATTTTTGAAATTACGTAAAATTTTGTAAAATTACGAAATTTTGTAGTCGAGACTCAAAATTTATACTACCGATCCGGATCGCCGATCCGAAATTTTGAAGCCGATCCGATCCGGCGATCCGATCCGGTAAACTCAGCGATCCGATCCGACCCCCGGATCGGTCGATCCGATCCGATGCGGCGATCCGATCTACATCACTAAATGGAAGTGACTAACAAACAACGAATGAAAAAACAGCAAGCTAAGTTTTCGGCAAAATAATTCGTAAGCATCGAGCAGTAACTTTTAAGTATATACATTGGCCAGAGGCCATCGTAAACCTGTTGGGCAGCTACATAATGTAAAATCTCAGCCAAAAGCTTCAGCAATTTGCAGGTAGTTATTATTAAGTGAAGTTCCATTAGTTACTGAAACTATCTACACATAACTTCTATGGATTTGGGTCGTCGAGTTGTTAGTATCGCAGATTCGCAACCATAAGGCCGCAGGTTCGATTCGTCGTGGATTATTTTTGTCAGACTTTTGAATTCTCAAATCTATGAAAAAGTCCAGTGAACAGGTCTACACAGTGAATGTACAAACTACAAGGCGCTTCAGTGGTGACAAATGCAATTTTACGGTATAACAGGTGTAAAACACACTCCGCACATTAACACTTTAACGCTATAACAGTGTTAAAATACCAGAATCAAAATTAAAGACCTGTTGGGCTGTGGCTCAACAGGAATAAACACTGTTTTATCTGCCAAAATATATCAACACGGCATTTTTAAGCACATATAACGAACTTATTTTACATTGACAATCATAACTATTACGATATCTTTTTCACCGTCTTCAACCTCTAGGAAACCTCTTGAAAATGACACATTTAAAAAGAGGGGTCTGAGCTTTCAAATGATGTATTGCAATCACTAAATGGTGATGGCAGTCCCAAGTCGCCAGCGAAAACGTGAGGTCGTCGCAGCTGCCATGTGAGCTATTTATTCATTAGTACTAATAATTAGTACTAATCAATCTGATAACTAATAATTGAGCGATAAAAAATTATATGAAACGCTCATTATTAGAACTAATGGAAAAACCACTAATTACTAATTATTACAAATTAGTAATTAATAATTCTATATGAAACCGGGCCCTGGGGGAATTAGGGCTCATACAACTGACGATTAACTGAATCAGGCGCTCTCGAACGGACATAGGGGGAAGAATTGGAGTTTTTGGAAATATGCAAGACGGGGATTCCGCCTGAGAGTGTGGCCTCATTCTGCGCCACGTCTGATCACTAACTACGTATTCAACCGAACAAGTAGCTCACTTCTTGCAGCTACAATCAGAATTGATCAAAACCTATATCAATCAGGGGGGTCGTTAACCCTGTTTTATTACACAAGTAGCTCTTAAAGGGGTTTTCGGCCTCAAATGGAGGGTGTCTCTCTAGGATAAGGGGTGTCCTGCTTAGAACAGAGGGTGCTCTGCCTAGACTACAGGGTGCTCTGCCTAGAATAGAGGGTCTTCTGCCTAGAATAAATAAAGATTTTCTTACCGGTCGGCAACAACTGTGGCCTAATGGCGAACACTTATTTTTTTGCAGTGAACTTCTGTAAAGATTATAATAAAAACTGTACTGTACCCGTACAGAAACTTTAAGAAAAGCCGTTTGATCCATTTTAAAAATCAGCGATTGGTGTAAATACTGCACAACAAGTTTTAGCTGACCTCTGGTCAGGTTACTTGAATTAACCAATAGGTAGCACTTTCTGTCTCATTATTTACCATCGTTTTA